>BFEA01000206.1:119453-132958 GCA_003427395.1 Chara braunii | reverse complement strand
TTTTTTTTTTTTTTTTTTTTTTTTTTTTTTGGGCCCTTCATTGTTCTTCGCACGTGGGGGCCGCTCGGTCAAACAAAGTAACCCAGATGACCCGTCTGGTAACCCAACTTATTCTCTTATAAATATTTGGTTATATGTAATAAAAATACGCAATTCTCACTTGCCTGCATTGCCTTGGTGAAAACAATTTCACCTCTAAGTTTGCAAATATGTTTTTTTTAATAAGAACAAATCAAAATATAGATGAAAGTTCATCAAACCATAATAATTTGAGGATGTTTGATCAAGCAATTCATATATTAAACTTATTAATTTATATTAAAAAACCCTCCTTTAAATTTAGATATTAAAATTTATAATTAAATTCATTAATCTCAATATAAGCCTAATCAATTTCATAAAGTATAAAAAGTGCATATGACCAGGGTTGCCAGACCGAATGTACGGAGACCCTTAAGCTGACCCCCGAACGTTCGGGCGTTCGGGTCCCCGTACGGGACCCGAACCTGAAGGGGTTCGGACACCGCAAAAACATATTTTGACACCTAAATATTGTTATTTTTTTCTGAATTGTTTTTTGTGAGTTCTTTAGGATGTAAGGTACCTCCCTCTAAATTTTGAAGCCATTCTGCTTAGCCAAAGAAAAATGAAAAATTGGCAAAGATGGTGGTGTCAAAACTTTCTTGCCCACTCACTAATTTGTTTTTTTTCTCTTTTCACTTTTTGTTTTTTCTTTAGTTCGGGGCATGAACAAAATTATTATTTTTTCAAACTTTATTTGTAGATTCTCTATTATGTAATATAGACATATATAAATTTTCATGACATTTTTCACAGCCATAAACAAATGAAAAATCGCCAAAGATGGTGGTGTCAAAAACGTGCTCGCCCACTCAATAATTTCATTCTCGTTTTATTGTTTCTAATTGTCATTATTATTATTTATTTTTAGTATTTTATTTTTATTTCAAGTTTGGTAAAGAATTTGGATGTAATATTCTTCTGCATAACATATATTTTTTTCAGATTTTTTGGATTTTTTTTTTTTTTTTTTTTTTTTTTTTTTTTTTTTTTTTTTTTTTCCGCGTTCGGCTGAATGCCCGAACGCGTCGAGAGGGGGTGCCGAACGTTCGGGCGTTCGCCCGTCTCGAACGCCGACAACCCTACATATGACTATAAATATTATAATAATCTAATACACTTTTATAGATATATAAAGGCAATCCCAATGGTTATAAGTGATTTCATATACTTCACATGATCAAGTTTTTTCATTATGAAACCACAAATGTATTAAATAACTTCAACGTAAAAACGAGTCATTACTTATTTATTTATTTATTTATCATCTGTCAATTTCTATTAAAAATATTATTTCATACTAAAATTTTATTAGTTGGCATAAAAACTCGTAAAAATACGTATTTAATATAAGAACTTTATCGGGTGATTATTATCAAAATGTTTAAAGAAACTATTTTGGTCATCATATCAAACTCTTTATCACTTTATGTCATATCCTCATATTTTATATTATATTATTTCAAACTATTTTATATAAGAAAATTGATTAAAAACCTAGGCTGCCAGAAAATGGTCCGAGACCACTTTCCCGACTAGGCAAAACATAAAAAAATAAAATAAATAAATAAATAAATAAATAAATAAATAAATAATATTTTTTATTTTTTTTTATTTTTTTATTTTGGGAAGATTTTTGAAAAACCCCTCCGAAATCCATTTATTTGGGCATGCCCCTTGGACGACCGACTTACCCTGCCGTGCCCTTAGGGCTTCTAAAGTTTCCCACAGACCCCAGTTGTCGCACTTTTTCTAGTTGGACCTCTTCAAGCGACAAGAAAGTCAGCAGACTGTCACGCTGGATTTTGATGTTTGTATGCGATAAATCAAATAAATTCAATAACGAAAAATTCATTCCTGTTTTTTGCGTCCGACTTTGAGCGAGACCCTTCAGTTGCGGTCTTAGTCGGTCCCGGTCTTAGGAATCTTTTATTTTGATTCGGAACAGTAAAATTATGCACATAATAATCATGAAATTTTGGTGTGTCATGCATGTATCAATTTTTCTAATTTTACTAATTTTGAGAACTGTGACAGGATTATTAGAGATCATAATCATCAAGCAAAAACAATGTGGACGATGCAAGACTGACTGACTCGAGCAATGACAAGGTTGAATGAGGGAAAAATGAGAACTCATAAGAGTCTCAGAAAGCACACATAAAGAAAGCATGGCCAACACTTGTCAAGAGTCCTCACTCATCCCTCTGAGTCACATACACAATCTCTAATTTTGCTGTGCGTTTCTTGTGCTTCGAGCCATGTCTCCGCACTCCCTGAGGTTGTGGTCTTTGGATGTAGAGTCACCTAAAGCCCGCAAGCTCTGAGCATTTCCATCAAAGTCCCATGATGTGGAAGTCAACCATAACACAAAACTCCTCCTATAGAGTAGGGAGATATGGTCGAGAGAAGATCCCTCGTCCGAGATATCGGATTTCTGAAGGCTCAGTCACTACCTCATAGCCAATCGTTGAGGGAGAGATGTACCTCTTGGCTAAATCAACCAGGTCACACCAGAAAGAGTCGTCTGTGAGAGTAAAGAGAATAGGAGTCTTGTGGTAGTCAGTGTAGAGTTTGGGCCAGAAACTACGAATCACTTTGGTACCCGCTCTCATCAAGCTCCCTTTCTCTCTCCTCAAGGTGACCGACTGTTGAAACCCAGACTGAATCAAAATGCTCATGAGACTCCCTGCCTTTTTTCAGGTAGAGTCTTAAATCATGAATGATACCCTCTGCGAATTCAATATGAACTACAAAAATAGATAACTCACGTTGCTTGAAGCCAATTGCACTGACATACCGATGTTGGAAGGCATCTTTGAAGCGATCCGATTGAGACTGATCAGGACAGTCTCCTGAACTTAGAATGATTGAATTGTACTCATGTGCTGAATTGGGTGTTGAGACTGATTTGTGTCTTTCGGTGAGAGCACCGTCTGATTGATGTTGATCTCTGGTGCAAATACGAATGACTGAGTCCTGACTGATCCTGACCTGTTGCTTGGATACTGATTGAATGATTTCTTTCATGTCCGGTCTCCGAAAGTTGCCGTGTGATCTCCACTTTATCAGTTCGTCTTTTGCTGTATTACGCAAGCCACTCACAAATGTTTTCTCTCTTCTCACCCTCATGGTTGGCTACTGGCCGCCTCTCGTGCTCGATTAATGGTCTCAATGGAAGAAAAAGTGCTATGCAGTTTCTCGTCTGTCCTGTAGAAATAAACGATATACTCAAAGAGCTTATGCTTTGCCACTAACTCCAGTGCTCGCTCTCTCATTGCCTTCACATAGTTCATAATATCTCTTATAGGACTTTCTTCCCAGCCTTCCACTTTGTCCCGGTAGACCGCATAGGATACCGAAAGGATATTACTGCCCACCATTTCACTCTACTTGATTTACTTTGTCCTTAGACTCTGCGGATTACAGGGTGATGTCTATCACCAGTCCGTTGACTCCTGGAGTAAACTCGCGCAGCTTACCCTAAGCTATTGTTAGCCTCTGCTTCTTCACAACAGGTCCACTGTTGGTTCCTTGTTGCATGCAATTTGGTGTAAAAACCCTCTTTGCTAACCCCAAGCGACAGGAGTGAGTACAAAGTCTTCAGACTTGATGAGTCAGTGGTTCACTTTAGCTCTAAAGCACGGTATTTTGGACAACCACCCAACACTGATACAGGCTGTGTTCGAGAGTGCCTTCATCCCAAGTAGCCAAAACTTGCCTAGTTAGCACCCTTGGATTCCTTAGTGATAAGAAATCTACTTGATTGATGTATAGTCGTTTTGACAGTCCACCTCATTCCGGCACAACGAAGTGACTCAGATTGTTCCCTGTCCTAACAATCCCTAAAGTGACTCGTGATGAAAGGACTCATCCGACTAGAACCGGTGAATTTTCCTTGGTGGCAGTCCACGCCCGGTTGGTCTACTGGACTCCAACTAGTCGTACAAACTTTGAGCCTTAAGTTATAGCAGCGTAGGCCTGCGTGGGTACCGAACAGAGTAATATGCAACTCAAAGCTCCCTGACCCCACTCGTGTAAGACCCCCGACGCTCCCTGGCATGCACTTCTTCTGTCAGCGGCGTGGTAAAGAGCAAAAGCAGTTGACCTTTACCAGCGCACGACACAACTTAGCTATGTGTTCACTCGTATTTTACAGAACACCATAATATTTCGGGACCGAGCTCGAACTTGTTTCAGTTTTGGGTGGACTGGGCAAAGTCGACTAGATAAAGGAGTAGTGAACGAATGAACTAGACAAATATATAAACGCTACACAATCATTTTTAATCAATTTCAACCAGTACAAGCGATTACTAAGGACCCGCCACCTAAGTGGGGTTAAGCAGACTGACATTAGCGTTAGCTAAAAGGTTTTAACTAGCACTCAACTCATGCATAGTGTAAGGGTTTCGCCAAGTACCCTTGTCTGCGCACTGCGCTGTACACAGACAAGCTGCCTCGCTGCTCATACACCAAGCATGATAAGACCTCAAAAATAGCAAGCCAAAACGAGTAATTTAAGAAACTCACTTGGAAAGGGGGCTTACGTGAGGGCACAAAACACTTTCCCAAGTCTGCTCATCCAGTCAGCAAGACTTTGACTTCCGTGCCCCATTACGATCTTTGCACCTACGAAAACTCTCGTAGATACATACACATGTACATACATATGTATATATATGAGCGCGAGGACAAGAGTTTTGATCACCCTCCCTTCTTTTCTTAGCATGGCATGGTTAAATTACTCGAGCCACCTACATTTTAAACTGCCTGGGTAGAACCATTCAGTTACCGTCGAAAAGGAATTTAGTGAGGAGGTAAGCAATTATTTTCAATATTACCCCTTTCCTCCCCATCGACCAGAGAGGACGAAGTCACTGGAGTATTTTCCTTGATGATAGGTCCCTCCCTTTTGTCCCGTCAAAACTACGAGCCTACTGGTGCTAGAGCATTAATGAGCGGGGACCCTGTCCATCCTGTTTGAAAGTTGCGAAGATGCTCATTTGGTTTGACTAAGGCATATCTTAACACTGCATCACACCAACGGAAGAATGCGTAGCTGTTACTTATGATTTCATTTCCAAAGTGACAAGTGTTGATGCTTTTGAATTACTTTGCCAAGACTGGACGGAGAGTCTTTAGTCACCTTCACAACTCAATACAAAGAATCATCATTTCCACATAAAACGCCTGTTAAACTGAGTGATGGAATTCGGTAACAATCGACCTCAATTAAGCACAGGCAAAACAAGCAAAGGGCCTAAATACAACAGTGAAGAAAAATTGAGTTCCTTATCTGCATCAATCTTGTCTCTCTCGTCGTCATCCGTTGAGTCCCATTTATTGTCAGACCCTCACAACCCTTCGTCCACCACTATAACAGTCAATGGCCGACTCGAAGACGGCAAGAAACCGACCAGGGCCAGTTCAAACAATCGATCTTTCTCGAACTTCGTGCAAGATCAAAGATCCTGTCAACCGACGCTCACGCATTAGATTGAGTTTTCCTAATCCGTCACTCAGAGTGTGGCTAGACGGAGCCAAGTCTTTGATGAGCCCGATGGAAGCAACCAAGAATAGCTACACTGCCAGGGTATCCAACAGACCCTTGAGGGTTTGGTGATCGAAGCGAGTTGACCGCAAGTTGCTTCCCATTACTATCGTCACCGTGGATTAGTGATACGCAGGCCGATAGCGCCAATAGTCCTACTCTGTCACACACGCTACTATTGACAGTCGACTCTCATTGAAACTCAGATCACACAACTGGTTGGAATTGACTATGTTCCCAAACATAGTATTCTCCCCCAATTCTTGGTCGACAAGAACAGTAACTCCGCCAGGATGGCCGGAGATGAGGTCAACCAGCATTGATCACCTTTGCATTATAAAGAGTAGCAAAACAAAACAACCAACCCTCACTACAACCCTGAGCACCCTACTTTCTCCCTAATAGCCACAACCGAGGCTTAGTGCATCCACCCTCTTCTCGCTTCGGGACCGCGAGGACGACAGATGTCAATCGCCCGAGGGACGCTATCTTCCCACACTTCTCTAGCGAGAGGTCTTACCTAGGGCGTTCTTTCTCTCTGTTAGCGCTCGCTTCTTACGTCCAAGTCTCGAATGTCCTGCTTGAGATAAGACAACCTTGCTTTCTAAGCCCAGACGCATAGATGAAGCGGGAAAATCAATACGAACAATGAGACCCATGTAGGGCGTTACTCGCATTTATTACCCATGCCGTTCTTAGTCTGCAAGCCTCCTGCAGACTTGGCTTCTCCATTGGTTGCCCTATAATTCGATACCAACCAGTTCTTTCCTCGTGTAGACAGCATGTCGCGTCCCAGCCATTTGCTCGTGGCCTCTTCACTGTAACGGAGATAACACTTCGTGGAGATGACGACACAACTCATAGCAAAATTACTGTTGACATCAACCAAAAAAACACGTGTCAGGCTCTCCCTTCCTTTCAACCTCGCAGAACCTTTCCTCTCTATTTAGTTTGACTTCCCCTCCAGCGTATGTGTGGAATTCTCTTCCCATTTTCTCACCCCAACAACCTGCAGGTCATCAAGGTTGCTCACTACGGTGCACATTACGACGCAGCGTCACGACTTAAGAAGAAGGGTGGTGTTATTAGCAACGCGAGAGCAAATATCTTGTCAGCCTCTCTCCGTTTCTTCAGACCGGATTTCGTGCACAGCCCATGCGCGCATGCTAGTCATTACTCCCAAAGAAAGAAATGGTGTCGAGTTTAGCCGTTAACCATTGCCCGCGTTCGAGCAGGCCACTTGCTTATACACACCACTCTCGCGTCGACTGCCCATCGGCCTCCCCTTGCACCCTCTTGGCGTCCCATGGTGCCGACCGCCCGCCTGCAACCACCAGGTGCTACTAATCTCCCCGTTGTCGCGAGTTTCCTTCAGGGCCGCTCTCCACAGGCTTGGTTGGCGGGTGGCCCCCTCGCCACTGGTTCCACCCGTGCCAGGACTGAGTCGCCTCAACGTCGCTCATTTCAGATTCCCCTTCGGAGCCCCGGTTGACATGCTGCCCCTTTTTGGTCATGGTCCCAGTTGACGAGTCATCTTCATGGTAGGTGACTGTAAGTCTCATACCCGCATATACCCCGTCTCGCCCGCACCTTCGCTCAACTCTATTGAGTGCCTCGGTGATTGCTGCTTGCAGTCCTTCATCCCTTCTTATCTCCTGCTTCCGATAGCTGCACACGTTGATTTTCAACCTCACCTCCCCCCGTGGCTTTTTTGTAGGACAAAATGGTCTCAACCAGTGTACCCCTCTCATTCTCATGCTCCCACATCTACGAATACCTCATTTACCTCGGTCTGTAGCCACACAGGTCATTTCGGTACGCCATAGCTGCATTCAGAATAGCCAGGGTCTTGATACTTGGTTCACACGCACACAAATAGCTCACAAGCGGGACACCACACCGTTCTGCCCTTCTCCTTCAGGCTACTAGCTCTGGCAGAACCGGCCTGCGTTCGTGCATCTATTGGCCAATAGCTAGCAACTAGCCCCTTTCATCCTTTATAGGATCGCTACACACCTCGATCCCTGCGTTCTAAACGAGGGACTTCAATGGCTTTCAAAATTTGGTATTCTAACTACTTATAATTCAAAAGTTAATAAAATAAATTAAAACGAAACAGAGTAAAAAAAAGATGATGGTCAGAACACCAACGGTCACTGCGCGAACACGACCCCTCATTCTGCATCTATCTGTCTTTTCAACTTTGTTTGCGAAGACTATCAGTCCGATGCTCATTGGTCCCATAACGAAATACCACCTGACACTCCACTTCCTTCATAGGGCACTTACGGGCTACCACTAATGGGTACCCGTGTCTGATGGTAAGGAGGGGGCCTATGACCTCCCATCGGGGGGTGATAGGCTGCCTAACGAAGCGGTCGTGGGTTACCCCTCTTTTGGGGTCTACTTTACCGCAGACTCAGAGCAACCGGAACGTGAGAAGTCGAATAATCTGGCCTTTCTCATGCGAAATCTCAGCATCGGTTGTCCACTCTCCTGCAAAGTGGCGGAAGAGGAACGATGAAATTCTTAATGGCAACAATGGTAATAAGAATAATAATAGTAGTAATATTAATAATAATAGTTAGAAAGGGAAATTAAGAAGAAACGTAACACCGCTGCAACCTGGCTCCACTTAGATAACTCAAATGGAAGCAATGATTTGAATTCGGGTGTGGACTCGCTACATGACTCTTTCTCATTTTTCCTTTCCTTTTCTTTAATTTTTCTCTTTTCTTTTCCTTATTTTCAATCCTTACTCGATGGTAACCACATGGTATGTACACACTACCCTTAATCTGACAAAAGGGGGATTGGTGTGCAGTAGGAAACACTGCGCCAACCTGCTACCCTCGCGTCCCAAGACGACAACGACCACAAACAAGTTTGGTACATTATTGAGAAGCGGAGCGCCTGACACGATATGGGGGCTGAGAAATAGAGTGTGACTAGTACATGCAAAGGTCTGTAGGCAGGGAGCTGGTATGCTGTGAAGTCCTAGCAGGGAGCTGGTACACAGTGGAGCTCCACGAACTGGTATCTGGCACACAACGCAGGGTCGGGACACCACGCCCTCCGACACCGTTAGCGAGGGGCGTAACTTTCGGGGACACCCTTACCAGACCAGTGACCCCATTTCCCTGTTGGTTGTCTGCTATGCCTTCCTGCCAGGGATGCATCTTTGTGAGATGTCCTTTAGCAGGGAGGCGTAGACGGTTCGAATTCAAACTTGCGTGATTTTGGCTCCGCGAAAAAAAAATGTTGCAATTCACGCCACCCTCTTTGCTGCAATCCACCTTGTTGGAGATAGTTCCTCACATGTCGCCTCCGACCTTCACTCCCCATCTTCCATGGTCCTCTGCCAGTCGTCCTCCTGTCGTGTGTGCTTGACGTACCTTTTCTCTCTCTCTCTTTCACACACATGCATATAGCGGTGTCTATTTCTGTGTTCTAGCAGAAGATGCATTCGATTTGCTCATCCTATCAATGGAAGTAGCGTGAGGCCAGCCGCGGGGTTGGAGACTGACCTGTTGGTCGGTGTGTTGCTCATCCAATCGATGGAAAAATCTCTCTCTCTCTCTCTCACTCTCACACACACACACTCACACATAGACGTACACAAAAAAACAAAAACAAGTGTGGCAATATATATTTCCATGTTCTAGCGATAAATTCATTCAATTTTGCTCATCCTATCGATGAACGTAGTATGAGGCCAACCGCGAGGTTGAAAACTTACCTGTTCTCTCTCTCTCTCTCTCTCTCCCCCTTTCTCTCTCTCTTTCTCTCTCTCACAGACACACACACACACACACACGCACAAGTGTAGTAGTGTATATTTTTGTGTTCCAGCGGAAGATTCATTCAATAGGATGAGCAAAATCAAATTTCTTCCGCTATAACACAAAAATATACACTACTACACTTGTGTGTGTGTGTGTCTGTGTGTGTGTGTGTGTGAGAGAGAGAGAGAGAGAGAGAGAGAGAGAGAGAGAGAGAAAAAAAAAAAAAAAAAAGTTGTCCATCGAATTGAGGATACAACAGAAAGTTTGGTTGTATGACAAATTTCCGATATGTCCAAGTAACCGTCCTCCCAGGGCCAGGGGAATAGCCGCTACCGCTGCCCACGGACACAGGTGCATACTAGAAAGATGCAAGGTACCGGTAGGGGCATATTAATTTTTTCTGACCTTGTACTCAACGGCTATCTGGTAGAGGCATACTAGAAATTTGGAACCACAACTGATGGGAGCATTTTAAACATATTTCAGACCCAAATGACGCCGATTTGTTTTTTGAAACCCGAATCATTGCAGAGGGGCACGACGGGGTAAGTCAGTCGTATGCCACAAATAAATAGATTTCATAGAGGGATTTTAAAAATTTTCCTTTTATTTTTGTCGAGTCTCGCCCTAGATCTAGCGCATTTTTTATTATTTAAACGAACAAATAAGGAATAAAGCTTTCAGACAAGTTTTAGTGACTAGAGACCATACATCTCTTGGTCATAGTGAACCTTTTTCAAGTGAGTTATGAAAGTCATTATAGTTAGATTGATATAGGTCTGTCCATAATTGCAGTCACATTTATTTCGCTAATGAAATCTCAAACACATATGCGGATATAACTTTGAAAAATTGTTAAGTAAAATTTATAAATCGTGTGTTGCAATTTCGATAACAAAATCCCGAATGCACATGCACATATAACTTCGAAAACCGACGAATAAAAATCTGGAAATTCGAAAGTGCGATTTCGGTAATGAAATCTCGAACGCAAATGCAAATATAACTTTGAAAAACAACTAAGTAAAACAATGAAATCCTAAAGTACAATTTCATTAATGAAATCCTAATGCATGTACGTATATAACTTTGGAAAACGACTAAGTAAATTATCGAAATTCCAAAGTACAATTCCGGTAATGAAATTTTCAATGCACGTTGTTGGAGGACCCAACATTCAGACCTTCATAATATGTCAAAATTTTCGCATCGCTTTAGAATTTTTGACTAGCGTTGGGAGTAAAATGTACCCCACTGGTTTAACCTAAGGAGACCTGGTACAAAACTGGTTTTCAGGAAGCCAGATGACCTGGACTTTCAGAAAGGAACTTAGTGAAATAAACTACTATTTGTTTTTTCTTCTGGAGGATTAAATCAATTCCAACAATGAATTAGAGAAAAAATGACAAAAGTAAAGGAGAGTTTACGAAAAGCAGGCTTATGCTGCTACAATTCTCATCCAAATTTGTACCCGGACCAAGCGAAATATCATCGAGCGTTGATGAAACCTGTCATTAATTTTTGTCTCATTTTAATTTACTTGGTGAACTCCAACAACTCTGACAATAACTAAACTAAAATAATGATAATAAAACAAACGGACCTAAGTTGAGGTGTTATTCATATTCACCAAACTTGGATCAAGACAAGGGGGTGTTTATCGGGTCTGTATTTGTGCAACTGGGTCTGGAAACGAGATATATCATCGGGGCTACTGGACCTGGAATCAACACCAACATTAGTAGCGCTAGTCTTGATCTACTTACGTAGTACCTTCCCTATTTCTACAAATGTATACGTGCGTGTCCGGGTGTCGCTTGTCGACGGGTGCAACCCCCAGTGGTCGGCCAAGGGAAACTGCCATTAAGCCGTGACTAGGGGACAAGGGTTTTCAAATTGACTTTTGCCTTGGTTCTCGACACACAGTCGGTGAAGACAGAAAGGACGAGTTGTCTGGCAGCCAACACATGCACACGTGTCACTTACCGACAGGTTGGACCACTGCTTAATATTTATAAAATGTAGGGGCAAAAGTTATAACGCTACACACGCTCATATGCCAAATGTTGACTGATGGAACTACCACCTGACAGTTGCAAAGGGATAGGGGTGTTTACTTGTCTGTTAGATCCGACACGCATAGTTAGTGTTGTGAGGTAGACATTTTCATGAGACTGATCAAACTATATTTCATATTGTAATGCTGATCTATATTGACGTTGTTAAAGATGACGGCCACACTTATTTGATTAACTTTGTTAAAGTCACACTATCAAGTGAGTAATCTAAAAGACCTTACTCCAGCGTGACTGTTTGTTTCACATGTGATCAGTCTTCACTTATGGACGCGCACAACATGCTCGCCCATAGGTATACCGTGAAATACTCAGGATGTGTTACAAAGGCGTGCAAAGACGCATGTTTCAAAGGGTTAGGGAGTAAATAAGGCAGCCATAAATATGTTGCGTTTGTCCACTTCAAAAGAGAAGAAGGAGGTGAGAGAGATGAAAATAAAGAAAGAGACTATGAGAAAAATAAAAACTCAAGAAGTGCTAATGGAAGGGGAGGTCAAAGGAGACGTCAATTAAGCGGAAATATACTACGATGTTCGTGATTCTACTGCTATTGCTATCATTAAGGTTTTTAAAGTTGTTGCAAGAAGCGGTGATCAAGCGAGTACTGCTTGATCACACTGTAGTGGACAGCGTGTGAGAAGGCCCTAAGAGAAGGTTACCCTTTTGTCACATGTTGTCCCTGACGATTTTGAATTGTTGATTTATTTGAATTTAAGAAGTTGTTCCTAGAAGCGGTAATCAAGTGATTACTGCATGACCAAACTGCAATGAGTAGCTTGTGGGAAGACCTTAAACCACCACTACCCCCGCTGTTATAAATTAGGGGGGACCGGTAACACAGGTCCATGAGGGCTACAAGTAGCACAATGGGGGGAACTAGCGAAGTGACAAAATTAAAAAATGCGTCGAATTGAGCCCGCGATATATATATATATATATATAGGTTCGCCAGAGTTGGAAAATTTGGTCACGTAGATCTTATATTTTGCCTAAATTTGTCGGTTACTATGCACAAGTTTATAACGGAAAATATTTTGTTGGTTTACAGATTACTGAAGATATGGTTGGTCATAAATTTGGAGAATTTGCTTCTACACGTAAAACTTGAGCCCGCGATATATATATATATATATATATATATATATATATATATAGGGTAACCAGCGTTCGGGACGGGCCGAACGCCCGAGCCCGAATGCCCGAACGTATGGGACCCCTTGGGGAAGCCTTCGGCCGTTCGGGCCAAAAGCTGTCTCTTATACACATCTAGATGTGTATAAGAGACAGAGAGAGAGAGAGAGAGAGAGAGAGAGAGAGAGAGAGAGTGGTAGGGATAAGTGACGTTGTGAAAGAAGGAACGACAACTTGAATGCATAAACTAGTCGGATAAGATGCATTAGGTGGAAAGGTCGAGCCACGCTAAAAAGGTATAGTGGGGAAGTTTAGTATTTGAGTACAGTATGTAAAGGCACTGAGGGTGTAGACGAAGCCAACGGGAAAGGCCATGCAAGTGGAAAGTGGGAAGGGTGGAATAATAACAAACAAGTAAAACATCTGTATTAGGCTGAATAGGTAGATGGGCCGGACTTGCAAGAATGGTAAACACACATAGAGAGAGAGAGAGCCTGAGAGAGAGAGAGAGAGAGAGAGAGAGAGAGAGAGAGAGAGAGAGAGAGAGAGAGAGAGAGAGAGAGGGTATGGTAGGGATAGGTGACGTTGTGAAAGAAGGAACGACAACTTGAATGCATAAACTAGTCGGGTTAGATGGATTAGGTGGAAAGGTCGAGCCACGCTAGAAAGGTTTACTGGGGAGGTTTAGTATTTGAGTATAGTATGTAAAGACACTGGGGGTGTAGACGAAGCCAACGGGAAAGACCATGCAAGTGAAAAGTGGGAAGGGTGGAATAATAGCAAAAAAGTAAAACATGTGTATTAGGTTGAATAGGTAGATGCGCCGGACCTGTAAGAATGGTAAACACACACACACACACACACACACACACACACACA
>BFEA01000206.1:98852-119394 GCA_003427395.1 Chara braunii | reverse complement strand
GCACTACATCCGAATTCCTTACCAAATTTCAAATAAAAATAAAATACGAAAAACAAATACTAATAATAAAAATAAATAAAAATAAAAAGAGAATTAAATTTAGTGAGTGCCGAAGCACGTTTTCGACACCGCCATCTTTGGCGATTTTTCAATTTTTTTTGGCATAGTTAAATGCCCTAAAAATTTACAAATGTGTACTTCACATAATAAAAAACCCACTAAAAAAGTTTCAAAAAATAATAAAATTGTTTAGACCCCGAACTAAAGTGAAAACAAAAAGGAAAAACTGAAAAATACGTGGGCAAGCACGTTCTGACACCGCCATCTTTGGCGATTTTTAATTATTTTTTGGTTTTGCCAAATGACTTGATAATTTATAGCCATGTACCTCGCGTCATAGAGAACTTACAAAAAAACAATCAGAAAAAAATATATATTTTTAGACCCCGAAATATTTTTTGGCGGGGGCCAAACGCCATCAGGTTCGGACCCCGTACGGGACCCCCAACGCCCTACACACACAGGGTTATTTGACCGAACGTTCGGGAGCCCCTGGGCTGGCTCACGAACGTTCGGGCATTCGGGGTCCCGTTCAGGGGCCGAACACCTCCAGGTTCGGCCCCTGCCAAAAAACGTTTTGGGGCCTAAAAATAAGTTTTTTTTTTCTGAATGTTTTTCTGTAAGTTTTCTAGGATGTAACCTTACACGCTATAAATTTTGAAGTCATTCTGCTAAGCCAAACAAACGTTAAAAATCGTCAAAGATGGGGGTGTCAAAACGTGCTCACCCACTCACTATATTGTTTTTTTCACTTTTAATTTTTTGTTTTCACTTTATTTCGAGACCTAAAACATTTTATTAGTTTTTGAAAAAAAATTAATGATTTTTTGATTATGTAAACAACATATCTGTAAATTTTCAGTGCATTTTTCAATGCCAAACAATAATTAAAAATCGGCAAAAATGGCGGTGTCGTAAAGGTGCTGGCACTCTCACTCATTTTTATTCTCTTTTTATTTTTTCTGACTTTTATCATAGTGTTTAGTTTCTGTATTTGATTCTTAATTCAAATTTGGTAAAGAATTTGGATGTAGTGCCCTGGCAAATGTTGTTCAGTTTATTGTTCGCCATAACATATTTTTGTTTCGGAAGTTTTTGAAAAACTTTTTTTTTTTTTTTTTTTTTTTTTTTGGTCCGCGTTCGGCCCGAACGGCCGAACGCCTTCCGAAGGGGTCCCGTAAGTTCGGGTGTTCGGGTTCGGGCATTCGGCCCGTCCCGAACACCGGTAACCATGTATATATATATATATATATATATATATACATGGTTACTAGCCCGTACGTACGGAGGCTACCAGGCCAACCTCCGTACGTTCGGGCGTTCGGGGTCCCGTTCGGGGGCCGAACCCCTCCGAACCTGAAGAGGTTCGGACCCCGCCAAAAAATATTTTGGGGCCTAAAGATTATTATTTTTTCTTGAATTTGTTTATGTGAGTTCTCTATGATGTGAGGTACATGCCTCTAAATTTCAAGATCATTTTGCTTAGCCAAAACAAAAAGAAAAATCACCAAAGATGGCGGTGTCAAAACGTGCTCACCCACTCACTATTTTTTTTTTTTTTCTTCTCTTTTTGTTTTCACTTTGTTTCGGGGTCTAAACAATTTTATTATTTTTTAATATTTTTTTAACGAGTTGTGTATCATGTGAGATACACATATATGAATTTTCAAGGAATTTGTCCAAGCCAAAACAAAATGAAAAATATCCAAAGATTGAGGTGTTTAGAACGTGCCCGCCCGCACACTGATTTTAATTCTCTCCTCAAATTCGTTATTTCTATCAACTCTTTTTGTTTTCCGTATTTTATTTTTATGTCTAATTTGTTAACGAATTTAGATGTCACTCGGAGACAAATGTTGTTCATTTTAGCTTTCTTCATAACATATATTTGTTTCAGATTTTTTATACGACTTTTTTTTTTTTTTTTTTTTTTTTTTTTTTTTTTTTTTTTTTTTTTTGGTCCGCGAACGTGTCTACAGGGGGACCTGGATGTTCGGGCGTTCGGCCCGTCCCGAACGCCGACAACCTTGTATATATATATATATTTTTGAATATTTTTCCTATAGAGATTGCGACTATATTTATGGACCCTCAAATTTTCAGAGTTATGAAGTTATCCCTCTAAGCGCAAAAAATCGCAAAAGTTGGGTTGCCTTTCCCATTGGCCCATACGTGGTGGAGTAGCAAAAATGAAAAATGTGATGAAACGGCGCGACATATACTTCACAGTCTATTTCTATTTTTACTTTTATTTATTTTTTGATATTTTTCCTGGAAAGATTACGACCTAATCTATAGGAACTTAAAACTTTCAGATTTGTTTGTTAATTTTTTTGAGCGCGAAAAATCACCAAAGTTCGCGCTTGAAAATTCTTGGATCGGACTCGCCTGCGCCTGCAGGTCCGGCCCCCCCCAAGAACCCGGTCCGTAAGGCTAGGAAAGTCGATTTTAGGTCGGCGGGTGTAGTGGTGGTTTAAGTAAAGATCAACCCTCTGTCACATGTTGTCCATAAGTATTTTTGAATTATTGATTTATTATTATTATTATTATTATTTTTTAAGCAGTTGCGGCAAACAATGACAAAGTGACTATTGTTTGATCACGCTGCAACAGGCGACGTGTGAAAAAGACCGAGGTAAGGACTAACTTTTTCATACATGTTTCCTCCAAGTTTTTTTTTAATTAAAGATTTATTTGGGTTTTCTGAAGTTGTTGCAAAAAACAGTAATCGAGAAATCACAACTTAATTATAGTGTAGTGAGCCGCATGTGAAAATGCCCTAAGAAAAGACCAACCCTCAGTCACACGCTGACCCTAAACACTTTTGAATTATTCATTTATTTGATTTTGCAAACATGTTGTTGAAAGCAGTGATCAACCGATTTATTCTTTGATCATGCTTCGACGGACAACCAGCGAGAGTGAACAATCCTAAGTGAAGACTGCTTGGGTGTCTTGTGCTGCTCACCGAGAAGTGAGTATTTTTGTTATTATTAAACTCGTTGAAATTAACTAAGATCAGAACTGATCCATAATCAAGCAATGCAACATGATCACAACGGTGGCAGGTAATGTCCAACGACCATAAGTGCAGGCTGAATATGTTTGTTCTTACCCTCTACCACAAAAAAACATTTTAATTGAAAAAATTATTTGTTTATTTTTGAAATAATTCAAGACTTGAACCCCCGTGATTCATTAGCCCTACCCAGTGTCCAATCACGGTCAATCAGCGGAGCCTCAAAGGGTCACATTATGTTGCTCCACTGATTGAATGATCAAATATTTATTTATTTATTAATTAAATTACAACCATCTCAAATATGAAACTTTGCGATTGGGTAGCAACGCTCTCTCGCTTAATCACGAGCAACTGCAAAGCCACAAGTGCTTTGTGAGCGGAAGCCATACCGTTGCTCTATTAATTGGCTGAAAAAAACTATTATTTTCCTTACTCTTCCTTAAGTAAATAGAGGATCTCTCATGACGCTCCCACACAAGACCCGCCCTAGTAATGTTTGGAAAAAGGTCGGGGACCAAAACCAGACCCAACCCAAACCCGGTTGCCATCGGTGCCTGCCAGTGCACGACACAAACTTTTTAGATGGTCGAGGTTTGGTGCAACCAAAACCCGGTCGTCGCTGGTGCCCACAAGTGGACGACACAAACTTTCTAGATGGCCAAAGCCAGGCCTAATTCATACACGGACGCCTCCGGCGCCCGCCGTTGCTCGCCATGAACTTTCTGCTTCACGACGCTATTCGATGTACGAACGTGCTGATGAAAGAGTGTGGTCGTGAAGGGCAAATCGACAGCATAATCGCCAAGCTAGGGGGAGAAAAGACAAGGATTGTAGAGTCGAGACAGGGGAAGAAGAGACTGCATGGGATATCGGAGGGCAGTACATGAGGATCGTAGAGCAAAACGAGAGATCCGAGAGGAGAGGGGGAGAACGAGGGCAACTAGCAACACGATGATCGAAAAACCGGAGAACGTGTGGTTGGCATTATGAGTGACATAGCAAGCACCGGTGAACACCCAGGGAACAAACAAGCGCCGACGGACAACGTGAATAGGGCAGAATGGCTGACGTCGAGATCGACAAGACAACGACATTAAGTGAGGGAGGACAAAAAGGAAGGGGACACAAAGGGGAGGGGGACAGGACGACATAGCGTAGGAAGGAGAGGCGGAGATAGGAATGGTGGAAGGACACATGCGAAAGGAAAGTGGGAGAAGGATCCAAAAAGGGGCATATAAAAGCGGTATAGCATAGCAAAAGGGAGGAGGCACGATGAGAGAGGAGACACCGAAGAAACGAAGAAAAAAAGAGGAGAACAAGAGAAGGAGACCAACTACACGAGCGTTGGACAACGACAGCAGGTGGCTGGCTAGTGAGTGGGGAAAATGTGAAAAGCAAGCGGTTGCGCGGTGAGCGGGGCAAGCATCAACGACATAAAAAAAAACACGTGTGAGAAAAATGGCGGATGAAGGTATGTCTACCTAGGCTACCAGCCGGGCCGCCCGGGTCCTCCATGGCCAGCCCGTGCAATGACCAGGGAAGGTCCCCCCCCAAAAAAAAAAAAAACCAAAAAAACCTATGTTATGCAGAAAAATAAACTGAACAATGTTTGCCTCAGGGTCACATCGAAAGTCTTCACCAAATTTAGAATAAAAAATAAAATAAAAAATAGTTATTTTATTTTTATTATTTTAATTTGTTTTTGGCCCGGCCGGGCAAGTGACCCCGGGCCACTCTGGTAGCCTAGATGTCTACATTATTTTCCTCCATTTTTTTAATATGTCTCTTCTCTCTTTCTGTGTCCGTTTTGCTTTCTCTCTTTCTGTTATTATATGACGGTTTGAGGGCATGAGCGTAAGTGATGAGTGGACGAGAACTACTGTAGGTAGAAGATGAAAAAACGGGAAGATCGGTGTGATCAACAAAAAATGCGAAGAGGAGAGGAGATGGAGGGAGGGAAAAAAACACGAAAGCCGAAAAGTCAGCAAGTTAAAATTTCATAGAGAAGGACATAAGAAAGATGACGATGAATGGAAGAGAAGCGCAAAAAGGAGGGGAAAACGGGGCAAGAGGAGTAAAAAACAACAAGGATGACGACTATCGAAGGAGGCAGGGAAAAAAAAGACAAGAGAGGGAAGATGCACCACTGTTTTTCTTCTCTTTTTTTCTTTTTTTTAGCAAAATGAAAAGGCATAGATGCACCGGTACTTCTTTTTTTCTCCTTTATTGTCAGCATGTGTATCTTGTTGACGAGAAGCGAGAGGCAGGACGAATGGGAAGACGAGAGGAGATGGAGGAAGGAAGAATAACACAAAAGTTGAAGGGTTTGCAAGTAAAGATACGACAAAGAAGAACGTAGGAAACAAAACGATGGATGGAGAAGAGGAGGCAAGAGTGGGAAAGGGGAGGCAAGAATAACAAAAACCAATGTGGATGACGATCATCAAACAAGGTTTTCGTTTTTTCTTTTACAAAATCGGAAGGTGTAGATCTATTGTCGTTTGTCTCTTCCTCCTTTCTTGTGAGCACGTACGCAAGGAAAAAAAAAAAAAAGATTGGGAAGACACATCACTGATTTTCTTCTCGTGTTGTTGTTGTTGTTTTTTTACAAAATGAAAAGACAGAAATGCATTGTCGCTTTTCATTTCTTTATTTATTGTTAGCACGTGTATCCTATTGATAAGTAGCGATATGCAAGAAGGATGGAAATACGAGAGGAGTTGGTGGAAGGGAGAAGAACATGAAAGCCGAAGAGCCTACAAGTAAAAATATGAGAAAGAAGGAAGTAGGAAAGATGACAATGGATGAAATAGAGGAGCGAAGAGGAGGGAATAAGATGCAAGAGCAACAAAAAACGATGGGGATGCCATTTTTTTCCCCTTCTTTATTGTGAGTACATGTCTTTTGTTGGACCTTGATTCCAACACTCACAAAATGTGCAAAATGAGAATGAATTTCCCGTTAAAACAGGGGAAGATACCCTATTGTTGTGTTTATTTTCCTTTTTGGTTGTACATGATGTTGCGCATGTTCATATTTACTGACAACGCTCACCAAATGTGCAAAGTAAGAATGAATGTCATGCTGAAACACGGGAAGATATATCGGTGTTGAGAGTTATCACCAAAAGGTTTCTCCATCTTCATCCCTCTCTCTCCTTTTTCCCTTCCGACACTGCCGGGTCGGGGACCAAGGTCGAGCCCAACCCAAATCCGGTCGTCGCCAACACCTGCTAGTGCACGATACAAATTTTCTGGATGGTCGAGGCCAGGCCTAACCCAAACCCGATCACTGTCGGTGCCTGCCAGTGCACAACATAAACTTTCTGAATGGCCGAGGTCAGACCCAACCAATACCCGGTTGCCGCCGGCGCCCACTAGTGCTTAGGATGAACTTTCTACATCATGGCGTTGTTGGCACGAATACGCTTATAAGGGTATTTGTGCGTATTTTTGCATCTCACACGAGACACATCTTTGATGATACTTGAGAGTGTAGCACATCTTTGCATGACCCGCAACCGACTCTAAGAAGTTAGGAATGACGAGCGCGCATATGATAAGATCAGAGAGTGTGTGAGTGTGCCCTTTGGGGGCACACACGGTTTTAAACATATATTTTATGTAGTAAGTTGATTCTGTAATTGACGACCTCACGCAAATAGTGCGAGTTCGGAAGGAGTTAGAATCTTCATTAGCATAGCGCACACACTGAGTGTGTTCACACGGAGACCAACATTTTTTATGGTTGATGTCAAGGTTAGTTACCAGGACCGTGGTTCGAGGTGATTTTTGTTGACTTACCAGAGGTGGCACTAGGGTCCTCGTAGTGTGAGGTACGTTGAATGCTTAAATTGACCGTGTTTTGGTCGACAGTAGAGACCGTTATCGGCCCTCGCAAGGTTGGTGTGAACAGGGTGTGACAGAAGTAAAAAAGCCGGGATTTCCCGACACCGAGGTGCTAAAAAGCGCGGCCTTTGAGGGAATTGCAGATAGGGGAAGCCAAAATCCTCGGCAGAAGTGCAACTTGGTAATGTGTGCGACAATCGTGGACAAAATCGACCTCTTCGAGTGGCGAGTGCGAAAGTATGGCGACCGTGAAAGTGGCTGGGGGGCCAAGGTGCGACCTTTGTTGCAGTCCGATAGGGCTAGGCCTAGGTCGAATACCGTTCATAATAAGATTTGCGCCTTTTACACCCAACCTTGGGCCTAACGCTATTGGTTACGACATAGGGCTTTCAATCTGCAGATTTTGGGATGGAAGCCAGCAGCCGGCGACGAAGGAGCGGAGGAACATCTTACAAAAAACTAAGGGGTTGAAGGTCCGGCGAGACTATCCTCCTCAATTTTGTTGTCGGTCCTAACTGCGTAAATAGGACCGGGACTGGTACCGGCACCGACACCAAGAGTGAGGGAACCGGCGGGCGTAGCTTAGTTGGTACACCCCTGAACTGTTGGAATACAGACTCAAGTTCAAATCCAGATATTATCATATGGAAGGAATAAACTTGTCCTGAACTATCTCGGCCCGGTCAGTTCAACGAATATACATCAAGGTCGTGGCACACGGTTTGTCATTCGAGACATTCGTTAAAATTGGAACGATACAGTGAAGATTAGCATAGCCCCTGAGCAAGGATGACATGTCTAAATCGACGGGAGAGCTCATTGAAACCTTTCGTTTTTTAAAAGCTCCGAGGTCAGAAGTTTTGTATGGGCGTAGGAATGGTGACGCGTTATTGAGCAGTACAAGGAAAAAAACACAATGGAGCAGAAGAAATGAGGACATTGCCGATACCAAAATGAAGAAAGTAAGATCGTGGAGGAGTTGACAACAACAATATGATGAAGAAGATGAGAGGAGGGCGGATAACGGGGGTGGCGTGAGAGAGAAGAACTCACTTGTTGCCATGATCCTGACGGTGCACTATGTAGTGCTTGTTGCGGTGCTCAGCGTGGTCTGCATCTTTATTACGACATGTATCATAGTCATCCTCATCGTGGAGTTCATCATCACCGATATCACGTAGAAGTCATCCTGATCCTAACGGAGCTCCTCATGGTTGATGTACTCAAGGAAGGGGCTTCTTCTCCCGCTCGTAATCCTTATGCTCTTGTCCTTGACATCATCTTCTCCTACAAGGTCGCCTTTACATAAGAGATAAAATTTAAGTGTATAGGATCTATGGGTACCGTCAAACAACATCACATGTAAAGATGAAATTAGACTTGTACAATATCCCTAACATAAAAGTATTTGTATGTATATGCGTACGAAGGACGGTACGAATCGTTGTACGAGCTAAAACTCATATTTTTTTAACTGCACGATTTGTTTTTTCTTTTTTTGCTTATTTATGATTTTTTTGAATATGAAGTACTACACACCTAGAAGGTATGTCACCTTCAAAATGATATCCCTTTGCTATAAGATCCTACAATATAAAAAACACTAAAATAATATTTATGCTTTTAGGATGATAAAGTATCATACCACTGTAAGTTTTGATATTTTGTATATTTCTCGATCTGTTGATAAAGAAAGAATGTTTCCAAAATGACATATTTGCCACGTGTATCAAGTAGTACTGAAAATTTTGAGGAACAAAATGTAGTAACATTTATTTTCGTATGATTAGAAAAAATATTAATTTTGATGAACTCAATTATAAGAAAATTAAAAATTGTAATAGAGATGCAAGAAAGATGAAGAACTAAGAAAAAATAAAAAATATTTCAAACATACCTCAAACAATTTTTTAATGGGCAAAAATAGAGAAACTTTGGTGTATATGAAAGATAAAAATTGTACAATTATTTTCATCTTTTGGTTCTTTTCAAATTTTGATCGTCCCAAGGTTTGGGCATATTGATATAATCTGTTACAAAACTACTTAGAAAGATATAAAAGGAAAAAAACTATAATATATTGAAGTTCATTAAACAAAGGTAGACCAGTTAAATTATGATGCACGAGTTGGCATATATGAGTGTGATTGTTTTAAAAGTTGTTTTGTATATAAAAACAAATGTTGGTATTATGAATAATAAAATTAGAGTTTGTAACTCATTTTATACAGTAAATTTAAGCTCATTGCAACAATCAAATTTTAAAAGATAATTGATGCAATTTGTTATTTCACACAATACTATACTATAGTATCTATTTAGGTCAAACAATGTACTGTGCACTACATAGTAATGATGATGTCCGTTAGCACAATCCTTGTAGTGAAAGTAATTATTGTATGTTATTGTTTTCCAAACCATCTAAAACTCAACAATGACCTGACCATATATAAGTGTAGTGTGTCTCATCAATTCATAGTCTCTATTCTTCCATAATTTGTGTTTTCGTGACTAGCATAGTCTTGGCTAATCAACTTGTCTTAATCCCTATTCCAACCTCCTCTGATATTGTGTTGGTCACAACAATAATACTTTAACCCAACAATCATTATATAGAGGAATAATAAGATGAAAAAAATCATATGCACTGTAGAAAACAAAGAAATATTCCATAGAGGCAACAAAAGTGAGGACCTGAGATTGGAATAATGTTATATAAGGTAAAATGCATAAAAATCAAAATGTACAAATCAATGAAAACTTTGATATTTTTTTTTAATAAATTTTTATAAATTATAACTGGCAATGTACCATAATTTAGGTCCCGAACTCGGCTACTAGAATAGTTTGGGACCATTAGTCCGGCCAGACAAGAAAGAATACTCATATACTCATATATATAACTCTGAGGAAAAAAATGTTTAATTTATTTTTCTGTATAACATCATTTTAATATATATATATATATATATATATATATATATATTTATTTATTTATTTATTTATTTTTTCTTTTTTTCTTTTTTTCTTTTGTTTTGTAGAACCTTATCCGACCCTTACCCGATCGGGCCGTCCGAAAAAACAAGGTGGTTTGGGCAACCGGATTGGTAGTCCATGTCCCGATATGATATCTTAAAGGTCTCCATAGAAATGTAGAGAACTTCTTTGTTGAATAGATAAACCTCAACCTCTTCCTTATTTCTTTTATACATTTGACTTCTTATCTCACAAGAAGCTAGTTGTGAATATCAAGTACTAGCGACATAACAACTTGAGGTAGTATGCAAGGAAACAAGAAGTCACTTTTGTCTCGAAGGAAGTCATGAAATAGGTCAACTTTTTGTTTACAATAATAATATAAGAGAAAAAATACCCTAATGCTATGAATGGTCAATTATTTATAATTCACAATAATTCATAAAATAAGAATTATATAGGAGGATGATATTAATAATAAAATTAAACAAATATCATAAAATTAATTATTTATGCAATAAAGTGAAACGATAGGCAAAACTTATCATACGACAGACATTGAGAGCCCTCACCAAGAGATTAAGGATCAAGTTCTTACTCTTCTTAGAGTGCACAATCTTCATCTTTGTGTGGATAATTTTGTAAAAGCATTCAGAGTATTCAAGGTCAAGACCTTTGAAGGAATGAGATGTTAAGAGCATTGTGAACGAGATGTGGCAAACTGAGCCACAATACAAAATTATATCATATGAGAAATCTCAGTACTAAGTACAACCTCCTTCATTATATCTTGTGGGGAAGATATAGTACCAATTGATTATAGTAGGCCGTGCCAGCTAAGCTTACAGAGTAAAGTTATGTGATGCACTTATGTATGAAAAGTGAACTCCTCTATATATGAGACATAATATGATCCCTCGAGCCTCGAGGGGCTTAAGGAATAACAAATGAAAAAATAATTGTTTACAGTAAAAAAACCGATAAATAAAATTAACATTGAAGTTGTAGTTGATCTATAACTAACTCAAGAATACACTAGTAAAATATCCGTGGAAAAAATGCATCGTAGCAATTGTAAAAGTTAAGTTCGATTCCCTGCTGACGTTGATCCGCTGGTTTAAAGATCAGACGTCTAAACCGGCAAAAATCTCTTCCTTACAATGACAAATAGTACATCGCTCTCTGCCAACCAATGATTGGCTAATAGATAGTACTAACTTAGAGCAGAGGGATCTGGCCATGTCGTGGTGTCAGCGATGTCAGACTATGTTTCCTGCCCGTAAGAGGATAAAGACCATCGAGTATCTTTATGCAATGCCCAATAGGTCAATTTACGTGGCGATGGTGAGACCGGCTTTGGCGAAAGATGGTGACAGAGATCCCGTGGCCATTGTCATGGCGGGCTATTCTGATTGGCCGGGGAAGGGTTGACTTTTGTTGATAATATGTTCTATTTGGGCAGAAGGGCGGTGATGTAAGCCCTATGGTGCCAGAGGTGTGTTCTATCCTGTGACAAAGTGAGGGTAGAAGGGACGGAAATTACAGAACAAATTAAACAATAGATACAACTGTCGCGAAGTTCTTCCTCTGAACTCCCACTAGGTCGGCCTCCGTTGCCATTTTCTCTGCCGCTAGGTACTTCCTCGTCATCACATCCCGGGTCTCCTTCCAAGACCGGCTTGCGGCTATAATGACCATTATGTCCCGTCCTAGGCTTAACGACACATGCTGTCCTAGATGGTCCATCTTTTCCTCCTCGGTCCACTTTAGTAACGCAGCTAGGTTCTTGTAGTCGATTAGAAACTCCGTGATGTTTGCTCCATCGAAAGTCAGCTTTTTCTTGACGTCCGCCAGATAGCCTTGATTTTTGTTTAGCGCTCGTGCGAAGAACGACACTATCTTCTTAAGGCCGCCCTCGGAGCTGCTGGCCTCGCTTGCCATACTGTTATCCGGACTTTCCTTGTCGGCCTTCTGTCCCTCCCTGGTTTTCATAGTTCCTTCCGGGTCAAACCATCCCAACACTCTTTCCCTAAGGCTCCAAAGTCCTTCGCATTCTTGTGCTACGGCTGGCGTGATCGGCAGGCGACTAGCCCTACTATCCATGATTGGCGAAGTCGTAGCCTTTTCTGCTTCCATCCCCGGAGAGTTCTCTCTCTCTTTCCTTCTCTTGCTCGACGTTCCCCCACGGTCACTACCTTTATCCCCTTGTCCAGTCCCACCTTGGCTGGCTTTCCGTTCGTCCCGGGGCTCCTCCTGCAGAGGACCTTCTCGTTCCCAGTCATCATTTCCTCAATCAATCTTGCCTTGTATTCCGCGGTCCTCTTGTCTATCTCGGCTAGTCTGCGCCTCGTATTCGTGACCCTTACTTTCTTAGGCATGGCTCCTTCCGAGTTTCGGAGGTTTGTCCTATCCTTATTTCTGCCTTCCTTGGTCCCCTGGGTTCCTTGCCTGCTTCCCCCGGCTTTCCCCGAGCTTTCCCCTGTGGAGATTTCCTTTCGGTTCCCTTTGGTACCATCCGGATTTATCGATTCTCTGTCCTTCTTCCTCCCTTCGCTTTGCGCGGCACTGCCTTCTAAGCCTGGTTCTCCTTCACTCTTACGGTTATCTGTCTCCTCCTCCGTTGCCATTTTGCCTAGTTCTGCATAAGCCAAAGAATTCCCAGGACACACGCAATACCAGGTATTTAGGTTCCCTAGGCTCCCAGCTCTGTTGGCTTAACTTTATAGCCTCTTTCCTATCCCTGTTTCCTAATTGCCCTTCCTTACGGAGGAGTCATGACTGGCCCTGCCGCCCAGCCGAGCTATGAACGTGACTGGGCTTCCTTTATCACAAGCTCGTTTGTAGTGCCCTTGTCCCGTCGGCCGACGCGAGGGAGTCCGGGTTAGGCATCCTGCTATGGAAAGTCTTCCTGAGCAGCATTTTCTGTTTTTGAACTTCAGGGTTATGGTCAATCATTAGGAGTCTGCCCCCCCCCCTTCTTTGTTTTTCTAGTGGTTTTTAGCCATCCAGGTCTGAGGCCCCTTTCTTATTTCCATCGGCGAACTTCCATACGCAGCGAACTATACTCGATCTGCCCTATTGACCCGCGTGCGGATGTTAATCCCGCTCTCGCCCTCGCGACTCTTCTGGCTCGGTAGGCTCCTCGAATAGTTGAGCCACCCCTGTTAGATAGTTCTCCCCTATCTCGATTTCCCTTTGGATTATGCGTTCGCACCCTGTCCAGTCTAGCCGGGGCGCACAAAACATCAGGATGTGGATGACTTCTAGTAATTCGTGGACCCTGTTTCCCCAGAACGGCCCATGCTCCACAGCGACATCGTAGAACATCCCAATGGTAGGGGAGAGAAAGTGGTCTGCCCAGACTATCGCTGAGTCTACCAGCTCCCGTGCCCTTGCGAGGCTTCCGAAGACGAGGTCTATCATAAAACGGGGCACTCGACATCTCAGCTGTGTGGTCGGCGCCCTGAACTCCCTCCAACCTCCCATTTCCACCCGGGTTAGTAAGCCCACGTTCCTTCTTGCCCTGACCGATTGTCCTATCCGGGTCAACGTCCGGGCGGTCCTTCCAAAGACCGGTGCCAGCTTGTGACCTTGTGCTATCTCTAGTAGATTCTCTACCCCCAACGAGTGTCAGCCGATCTCTGGCAGATACGTGGTCCCGGTAACTTCCAGATTGGAAAACAGATCGTCTCCAGGTCCTCGGTGGAGTCTCATCCCTGTCCACCGACATTCTACCAACATGAAGGCGGCGTCCCTTCCCAAAGTCACGGCCCGACATTCTGTGTCGAACCCCCAATAGGTAGAACTCGACGGGAGGGATATTTCCCATCGTCCACCGTTGTTCCAGGGCGGTCCGGGGTACCGGGGCTGGTGTTCCATTCGCACACGGGGCTGGCGTTCCATTCGCTCACGTCTTGCTGCCATTTTTACCTTGGTGATTCCATATGCATAGTCCACATGGAAAGGGTTACAGCCAATCTTCAGAATTCGCCCACCTACTGCCTCTCTTGCCCTTCGTGTTTTCATTTATCTTTTCTAGTCCCAACTATCCCTCTATACCCCCGGGAGTAGTAACCTCCTCTGGCTGTTCGTACAACCGGTAGAGATCATCTGTGTAGGTCGCGCCCCGACCTACCTCCCGCCGGATGACTCTCCACATGGTCTCCTCACTTATTTGCGGGACTCCTGGCCTAGTATCTACCGCTGCTCGTAGAATGCAAAGCACCTCGCGCCCTTGTTCGTCCCCGAAAGGCCCCATCTCTAGGAAGGCCTGATAGTATTATCGATACATTAGTGCTTCGTCAAAATTTAGCCTAGTTACGGCAGTCACCGCCTGCTCCACTCGTTCTACGCCTCCCATTTGTCTTAGCAGGAAGGGTGGTAGACTCATCCGTATGATCTCATTTGGCAGCTCGAAAACCCCCGCCTCGGCGACTTTTACCTCCGCCGTTACGTCATCTCGTTCCGGGTCTGCAAACTCAAACCCCTCCCGCCAGGTTATTTGCCATGCCCCTTCGAACATTCGCACGGGGTCATCCCCAGAAGCCAAAGCAATCCCAAAGGTCCGCCATCCCTCTTCCGACAGGTGTAAGGATCCCGTTGCATGTACACGCCATGGGCGGTTCAAGTCTACGCCCCCGAACTCCCCTTTTGCACGCCATTCCAGCCTTACTACTAGGTACACCGTATCTTCCACCAACTCTACCCCCACCCAGTCCATTACCGGATTGCCTATCGTATTTCTTGCCGGCAGGCTTATTTCAACCCTGCCTTCTGATATTCTTGGTGGCAGGATCCCACGAGGTCTATCCTCCCAGAACGTCATTCGCCGGGCCATCTCGCAATGTCTCCTTTCCTGCTTTCTTAGTCCGATTGCTGCACCCACCGAGATTCCACTCCTTTCGTGTTTTAGTCTTTCAACCCTCCCTACTTATCGTACAATGGTTCTTGCCGCTATTAACGACTCATACACATACAATTCTACCCCTACCCCCTTTTTCCGGTTGCTGCCACTTCCTCCTTGTTTCGATCCTTATGCACTATCTACGACCTAATGTACACACCCCCTTTCTTATGTTACACCTCGATTCACGAGCACCCTCCACACTCAGGCCTTTTCGTGGTGATCGATCCCTCGTCCTTGTTTAGTCGAACCACAACACCTTAAATAGTTTAAAGACATCGTCTACGTAGGAGGGTGCGGCCGCCGCCTCCCGACTAACTATGGCGTCCCAAGACTACGCCTCTACCTCCAGGCGGTCATATCTGCCTATTCTTAGGACGATGATAACTTCCTCGACTTTATCTCCATAAAAGGACCCATATTTCAATGAGAGCCCATAGAACTTCTAAGTCATCCAGGCACACTCTATATGCACCTTTCTCATGGAGTCGGCTACTTCTAAAATGTGCTCAACCCCCCCAAACCACTCGGCTATGAACTCCGGTACCCAAGCCGTTATCCGTAGACTTGGAGGTTTAAGCTCCTTCCATCCTCCCATCACAACTCTGCTACTAACTTCGTCCCATCCCTCGTTGACGAACAACTTGCCTTCCTTTCGGGTTCGGGCCTCTGCATCCCCTAGAAGCCACATCGGGTCCTGTCCCATTGCTAACATAGTGCAAAACAGGTGTCACCCATCCTCGGAAAGAACAATCGTTCCGACTGACTTTACCTTGCCTTCTGCTATATCATCCCAACCTTCCTCTTCCCTTATCGGGTTCCAAATCCGCTCTATCCATACATATGACAAGTCTCGGGCAACCTCAAACCCAATCCAGTCGCACTTGGTCCCTCTCCATCCGTTTCTCGTTGGTATAGGCATTTTTATTCCTCCTCTGAGTCGCCGTGGTTCCCAACCTTTGAAGGGGTATTCCATCATCCTTTCTTCTCTAGTCACCTTTCCGTTTCCTGCACAATACCAGACCACCCGTCCTCCCTAAGTTAAGTCACCCTACCCCTCTTAGAAGTCCCAGTCCTCTATCTCTTCATCTTCATCTTCGTCACTGAGGTCGTCCTCCTCGTCGTACATCAATTCCCTTATCCCATCTAGAAACGTCTCCCCTATTGCCACATTCCTGTAGACTATCCCCCAATGCACAGCGCTAGGGACAAAGATATTGTCTATGCTAAGGCAGTTTAGTATCTCGGCCAGCTCCTCCGCCCAGTTTCCCTCGAATGGCCCCATCTTTACCGATAACCGAAAAAAATCTTGCCTAGCGCATTGGTACAGCCCGAGGTTCGTCATGGACCGACTTATTTGCGCTAGCCTGCTCCGAGTTCTGAAGACCGCATCCACTAGGAAGGAGGGCAGCACACATCGCATGGTTCTTACGGGTCGCCTCATGCTTCCTCTATCCCCAAGTTTCATCCGTACGTCTACCTTTTCCATTTTCATTTCTCTTCGTTGACATGCAGCCCACACAACCTCTGCTTCTGCCTTCCTAAACAACTCGTCCGGCGTATTCCCGAGTGCCAACTCTATGATCATAGCTTTCTCCCCATCTTGCGACAAGTAGACCCACCCCCGGGCTTCCACTGTCCCTCGGAATTCCAAATCCATTAAACTTGGCGACAACCTCGTCAAGCTGACATTAGTCCATATTGTTTCTATCCAAAGGAAAACATCCTCTCCTTCCAACATTACCGTTTGATACGCTGGTTCAAGGTCCGTCCACGTTCCATTTTCCGGGAGGACAACCGATACCCCATCCTTTACATCTACTGGCATTTCCGGGCCGCTAGTATAGATCGGGGAAGACAATCATCACGCCATCTTGTTTTCAGCACCCGACCCCTGTTTTCATAAAAAGACACCAACCGAGATGAGAATTATTTCAGACCCCTCATCAAGGTCTCCCTATTTTACCTCCCCATCCCTAAGTACCTCCTTCCCACAATTCCCTCGGCCGGCCATCCATTTGTCCACATTCTTTCTCTTGGTTCCATTCCAATTGACCTCTATCCTCCTTCCTTCCGATCATCTCTCACTCGTGCAGACTTAGATGGGGGGGGGGATAGACTTAGAAATATGTCCCGTCCAACAGTCCAATCTCAATCAATTTTTACAGAGGGGGAACACATAAAAAAAAATCAGGCAACCTCACATACGGGCCGGTCATCTCCTCACCGGCCATCCCAATATGGTCTCTCCGCTGGTACTATCAGTATAGTTTTATCCCATACCTCAAGCGCAGCTCAACCGTCGCGAGCGCGGTACCCAGGTCTCGGCAAGGCATTCGCCCTTTCCTCCTTACCTAGAATACCCCATCCCGTCTTGCCGCTTTGCACATCCATACCGACACCGAGGATTACCTCGAGTGCCTAAATACAAGGATAAAGTCAGTCGTCCGGGCATTCACTTCCATCGGTCCGACAAGAATCAACCTTTCCCAAAACCATGCTACGAGAAGCTATTAATCGTCTCTGAGGCTCCGTCTTTGTCCGCATACAGTGGTACTCCCTCCGCCTGCCAACAAGCTAAGCCTTGCCTGAGGAGATTTCACACCCCGTCCGGCAGATCATCGAGCCGAAGCCCGTCACTGCTCGAACGAGAATGTTACTAATCAACCGACGTGACAAACTCCCGTCCGACAGCTCGGTGGCCTAACCTCCACATACGAACACACGGCAGCCTACAAAAGAGAACGACGTTTCGCAACCCGCATTGGCCGGTGCAGACCAATCCTTTCCTTCCGAAAGGCAGGACGCTCGAATCCCATCATGCAACCACAAGTCCCAAGTGGGACACACATAGTACAAGTGCCATTCCCTTGGTGCACCCAGCGCTTCCTACCCATAACTCACAGATTTTCTCTCAGGACAATGAGTGTCACTCCCCCAACTTTCATACATAGTGGTTGGTTTCTTCTCGTGAGAATCTTCAAGGGTGAGCTAGTTTTCCTTGGAGTCTAACAACTCCCTTCATTTCCCTTCTCTTCACTTGTCTGTCCTTTCATAGGGTAGGATTGTTCTTTCTTGATGACCTGTTGTGTTCATATTGGTTCCTTCAGTCATTAAAAAAAAATGCAAAGTGCATGAGCCCGCTGGGCTCAAAGAAGAAGGGGAAAACACCCATTCGGTCGGATCACTCCGCCATGGGATTTTCATTGGAACCTGGCCTAACCCAAGCACCAACCGCCTGCCAGGTAACCGGAACCCTTCTTTCATACGAAGAAGAAGGGTCGACCTGCGACTTGCCCAAGGCTTCCCCGGACTGGCGAACACCAGCACCAGACGAAGGAGGGCTAGAGCCATTCCTCAGAGGAACAACTGATCAAGTGCATAGCATGCATGTTATACCTCCAGGCCTGACCATGCCATGCGCCGAGCCACCCTCAAATCTGATTTCTCACAAGGGAAAGGGCAAACACAAATCCATTTTCCTTATCTTGGGTTGTGTACACGTCAATGCGTCGGGCGCCCCCGTCGAAATCGCAAGGGTCAATTTAACCCCATGCCCGTCACCTCCACCATTTTTGTAGCGCCAAACCCCGGTAGACTTTCGAGCCTTACTCGACCCCACTACGGGTCCCAGTTGGCTCGGCCCGCCCACGCTCATGCTCGGGGCGCAGGCCGTTCGTCCCGAGGTCACCCCCACCTAGTGCTTTGAGATGGATGGGGGTGAGCCATCGCGCGAGAGAGCTTTACCATAGGGGATGTAGCTCAGCCCTCACGTCGGGTGGTAGTCTTCGTTGGTCGTTCCGCAACGCTGATTTTTTTTTATTCTTTGTTGTGTTCCCAAGCAATTGCTCCTTCCAATACGCAGACAGTCCAAGAATTCTTTGAGTGTTTCTCTTCTCTTGTGCGTAGGCTAAGCGTCATCCTTAGGCCACACACCATTTCCCTAAGCAATGTGACTATATGGCGTCATCGGGGGGTGGCGGAACCGTTCTCCCCCTCGCCTCTACGCATCCATCGATCTCACAATTTGCTGTTTTCCTCGTTGAAGTAGGCCCCTTAGTCCTTTCGGGTCCTCATATGCATGCACACATAACATCACAATTTCCTTGGTATGATTGAACTCTCATTTCCATTCCAAGTCCTCAGGCGCATAAGTCATTCTCATGGGTTGGCTCTATGTCAAGGGTTCCATAGCCCCTTTTTCCCTCTTCCCTTTTACTCTCGGTGCCCAGTTCCTCCCGCTCAAGGCATTTCTAGCCACCACTCATCTGCACAATCTCACACAAGCAAGAGGATCCATACAATGTCCCCCGTTGGGAGTCAACACATAACCCTTCCTACATGCCTTTCTTTTTAAATTCCTTGGCTGCTCTTTGTTCCCTCTTGTTGCTCAATCAACCCATTCTCTTCTCATAGTCATGCAGTCGGGGAAATGGTTGAGTCAAACTGACCTCACTTTCAACTTATGTTCTCTTCCGGATTCCTCCGTTCTCCCACTTTTTCAAATGTCATTTCCTTTGCCTTCTTGGTGGCGCAAGGGACCGGCTATCCTCCCCTTGTCCTCTTTCTCCACCAAGTGAGGTCTGATTTCGGTCACCGTCCGTACCCTGGTAATGTTTCTAAGTGAGGGGAGAAGGGTTAGTCATATGCCAAGAGAGGGAAAGGGAAAGTGGGGGCAAGGCAATGAGAGAGAGAGAGAGAGAGAGAGAGAGAGAGAGAGAGAGAGAGAGAGAGAGAGAGAGAGAGAGAGAGAGAAAGAGAGAGCGTGGGGTAGAAAAGGGAGAGAGAGAGAGAGAGAGAGAAAGAAAGAGAAGAGGGAAAAGGAAATATAAAGAGACAAGGAGAGAGAGAGGAAGAGAGAGGAAGTATCTAACCCTAATCAAGTAATCACCCCTTAGTAGCAACCAAACGCTGATCACTCGTCCTACAGAAAACGTTGACTAGGTATATCTTGGAATATTATATACAAACATGATAACGATAAACCAGCTCGATGGAAAACACACGATTATAGAGAAGAAGGTTATTTAAACAAGATTATATCAAACATGAACTTGACAACGAGAGGCTAGACTAATGGAAGTACATGCACAAAGGAGAAGAGTTCAACAAGGTAAAGATTCGGAACATGAACTGGACAATGGGAGGCTAGACTAATGGAAGCACATGCACAATGATTAGACATCAACATGGTAAAGATCCGGAACATGAACTTGACAATGAGAGACTAGTCTAATGGAAGTACATGCACAAAGGAGAAAAGTTCAACGAAGTAAAGCCCCGTAACATGAACTTGACAATGGGAGACTAAACCAATGAAGGTACATGCACAAAGGAGAAGAGTTCAACAAGGTAAAAATCCGGAACATGAGCTTGACAATGGGAGACTAGACTAATGGAAGTACAAAGGAGAAGAGTTCAACGAAGTAAAGCTCCGTAACATGAACTTGACAACGAGAGACTAGACTAGTGGAAGTACATGCACAACGAAGAAGAGTCCAACAAGGTAAAGCTCCGTAACATGAACTTGACAATGAGAGACTACAATAATGGAAGTACATGCACAAAGGAGAAGATTTCAACAAGGTAAAAATCCGGAACATGAACAAGACAAAGAGATGGTAGACTAGATGGAAAACACTTGCATATGAAGGGAAGATCAACCGGAACATCACACTAAGTATGAACAAGACAAAGAGATGCTAGACTAATGAAAAACACATTCATGTGAAG
>BFEA01000206.1:41682-51700 GCA_003427395.1 Chara braunii | reverse complement strand
AAAAAAAAGAGCAGAGGGCCTTGCTCCACCATTCTTGACATGCACAAAAGACAGAAATCATGGCGCTGTATCTTTCCATGTTCTAGCGGAAGATTCACTCTCGTTTTGCACATTTCGAGAGTAGTGGAGCGAGGGGGGCTCCACTACTACTCTCGAAATGTGCAAAACGAGAGTGAATCTTCCGCTAGAACATGGAAAGATGCACCGCCACGAGGCCCCAAGGATGGCACGCATAGGTCGGAAAATCTGAGAAGGAAAAACAAAAGAGAAAACAAAAAGAAAAGAAACTGGGTCCCCTAGGGCCTCTGCGTTGTTGTCAGCCCGTGTATCCCGTTGGGCCCCTGTATCCCCGCTGCACAAAAGACAAAAATCATGGCGCTGTATTTTTCCATGTTCTAGCGAAACAAATGTAAAATAGAAAAGGTGCGTGAGTGCATGTGTGTGTGCGTGTGTGGGGGCCAACCCCTCCCCCGCCAATCAATCAATCAACCATCCCAATCAATCAATCAATCAATCAATCAATCAATCAATCGAACAAATGTAAAAAAGAAAAGGTGCCTGAGTGCATGTGTGTGTACGTGTGTGGGGGGCAACCTCTCCCCCACCAATCAATCAATCAATCAATCAATCAGTCAATCAATCAAGATATTTTTTTTCTTTTTTGAAAATTCACTTTCACCAACAACTCCCCCCTCCCGCAGAAACTTGTTTAAAAGAAAAACAAAAATTGTGCTAGCGGGCGGAGATGGGGTTCTGCAAACCCAACCAGCCCCCTCCCCCCTCTACTGGCCACCACGGCCGCCGTGTGGCCAGGGGATTTATAGCCCATAATACCCCTACCGACCCCTGGACAACTTGTCTATATACCCCGGTATTTTAGGTAGGCCTTTGGACCCTGCAGATTGCAAAAGAAATGCACGGCCCCCTGCAGCCCAGGGGCAGGGCATATGGCGAAGTTGCCAATCACCGTAACAGGGGCAGATGCAGAAGTTTGGGGGATTTCAGCACAACCCTGTGCTGCAGGGGTATCTAACGAAATACCCAAATTTTTAGGGGCATTTCAACAATTCCCYCCCCCCCCCCCCCCYCCCCMMMAAAAAAAAAAAAAAAAAAAAAGGAGTACAAGAGCCGAAGTCACCAAGTCTGGGTCTTTTCCTCTTTGATTTTGCTTCATGTGCCATCATCACCCAACCCTGCAATGTTCATCTCAGATTCTCAACGATTACCAATTAACCACCTTGCACCCCCCCACAATTAAACATAGAGTAATAACTTATAAGTACTAATTAATTAGTAATAATTTATGAGTCTGTGATGCATATTCACCATTATATTGACCATATACAGCACTGTCAAAGTCAAAGTAGAGATAACCAACGAGAACCCACACGGTAGTACTCCCCCCTCCTTTCCATCTCATAGTACTTACAATTTTCAGCATGGCGCTCAAAATACAAGGCAGATCATTTCCAATCATGCAAAAGAGACTCCGTTCCTACTATTATATGATAATTTTGTTAGAATGTTTAACTTCAAGATTTTTGTCCTTAAAACGTTAACACGTCAGTATACAACAGCGTGGCGTCTGTCTTGATCATAATATAAGATCAAGTGTAGTATCTGTTCTGATCAGTTTAATATCTGGTCCGTGGTCCATCGGGAAAAAAAAAAAAAAAAAAAAAAAAAAACCATTGCACACCCATCGCCACAACGACATTGTATATTTATACCCCCCCTAATATTATGGGAAAACTACTTGGGAGTCACAGAAAAACCGAGTTATAACTGCACTATGGGCCAAGATACGTTTTGCAATTGCACTTGGGGCAATGTATATAACCCAGCTTTTGTGACGAGAAGATAGGGTGCCCGAAGTGTAATTCAAGTTGCAAATTGTATCTTGCCCCATGTTAGTGCAATTACAACTAAAACAAAAAAGGGGAAAAAAAAGAAAAAAAAAGAAAAAAAAAGGAAAAAAAAAAGAAAAAAAAGAAAAAAGTGCAATTACAACTCGTTTTTTTGACTCCCCCCCCCTGGTTACCCCATTTAAGGCGATTTACTGTATAAGCCAACCACCCATACATACATACATACATAGCAATCTGGTGCTACATCTGCTTCTGATCTGACCTTGAATAAGGTTCTCAAATCGGACTCCAGCTGTCATCATCCCCTCCTCTAGCTCATCGTTCTCCGCCACAGCGGCCCCTACTCTCCCGTCGCAATCAGTCTCACCAGCCTGAGGGCCTTCTGCATGGAATTGCTTGTTCTCCATCGCTCCCACCTCCGCATGGGGATCTGCATGGGGATCTGCGGTCAAGCCTTCATCATCCCCCTGCGTGAGCGTATCCGTTTGCTGCGACATGGCTTCACTCTTAGACTACCCTTCTCCCACCTCCGCATTGGGATCTCCGGTCAGGCCTCATACTTATACCCGCAGCACAGAGAGTTTTCCCTGCAAAGCTTGAAATGGGAGCATGAAAAAAAAGGAAAAAAAAAAAAAAAGAAAGGCCACGGCACGGACCAGCAATGAGAACAACCGAAGCACCATCATCACGAACGACATACCCCTTTTTTTTTTTCTTTTTTTTTTTAACCTCTTCAGGCACATTTAACTTGGGAAAAGTTATATAATTCCGTCCACACCCCCCCGCCCCCCCACCTCTCCCCCTCCCCCCCCGCGACAAAGCCTTTGTATTCATTTGTCCCCAAAAAAGTCCCGACTGTCACAGGCCCCAACATCACTTGTCTTTTTTTTTTTCTTTTTTTTTTTTTTTTCATCGTTCTCCACGTCGGTAACTTGGCCTCTCGTTGCACTCTGGGCGTCGCCGCACGGCAACCGACACGAAAAACGAAACGAGTGTGCATCTTCCGTCAGAAAATGGCCAGGCTCATCGGTTTGCTATAAATAGTAACGAGTGTATTTTGCCACCTTTCGTGGCCAGATGCGCTCGTTTTGTTTTAAATTCGTTTCGTGTGTGCCGTGCGGCGAGACCCTCTGTCTCACCAGGGAAGGGAGTTCTGGATGCTTGCTCAGGACCGGACGACATCTCGGGGACCTTTTCTTTTCTTTTTTCTTTCTTCTTTCTCTTTTTTTTCCTTTTTTTTTTTATGGGGACATTATTACGGTTTGTTGTACATGTTATATGTTAGATGTTATATGTTATATATGTTATATGTTATATGTTATTATATTATGGGCCTCGCCGCACCACTCTCGAAATGTCAAAAACAAGAAATTTAATTTAAAATGTGGCGGCCGCATCCGGCCATGTTGTAGCAGGAATTTCGTTCTCGTTTTGCACATTTCGAGAGTCGTGTGGCGATGCCCTTAGGCTATTATTACTCCATTGGGCATTTACTGTTGACGTTGCTGGCCGCAATTTCGGCGTTCCCCGAACCGAAATTGTCCCGGTTCCAAAAACGCCAGCAGGACCCGACGACTTCTGTTCAGAAAACGCCGAAATCATGGCCAGGTACGTCAAAGGCCATTTACCTTCGACGTTCCTGGCCGCAATTTCGGCGTTCCCCGAAACCGAAATTGTCCCGGTTCCAAAACGCCAGCAGGACCCGACGATTTCTGTTCAGAAAACGCCGAGATCATGGCCAGGAACGTCCAAGTCCAATGCCCAAAGGAGTACTTAATACTGCAGTCGTCCCCCGAATACAACGTACGGTCATTACAGCCGAATTTCAACGTACTGTCATTATCGCTGAATTTCAACGTACGGTCATTATAATAGGTGAATTTCGACCGAAAGATACACCAAATTCAGCTATAATGACCGTACGTTGTATTCGGGGTAAGAAAGACTGTAGTAACAATCCTCGTTCCACGTCCAAGCTCTCTGCCAGAAATACAAAGTTAACGAAATATTGGTCCTCGCTGCACTACTCTGGAAATGTGCAAAACGAGAGTGAATCTTCCGCTATGGAAAGATACACGGCGATGATTTTTGTCTTTTGCGCAATTCCATGTCAAGAGTAGTGCAGCGAGGCCCATTCACTCAGTAACAAAAAGAACAAGAAAACCCTTTGTCGGCCTTTTGAGTAAAAATAGATAAAGTGTACAATATCTGTTCTCACTCATCCGTTCAATATCTTATCCTACTACAGTCTTCCCCCGAATACAACGTACTGTTATTATATCTGAATTTGGTGTACCTTTCAGTCTAAATTCGGCTATAATGACCGTACGTTGTATTCGGGGGAAGACTGTAGTAGTGGGGTCCATCGGACCGGAACAAACAAACAAAAAAAGCGAAAGGAAAACGAATTTAACGAAAGCAACTACTTCTTGAGAAAAGCAAGGACGTTCATCTGTTTGCATGGCTGTGAGTCGGTCGTTCGCAGGGCACTCCAGGACCTCATCAAATTTTGCTTCAGCCAACACTGTCTGTCACTTAAGTACTTCAAGTACGTGGCTCTTGAGAACTCAATCGACACCGCCACGTAAGTGGGTCTTGTGACTCTTGTGAACTCAACCAACTCTCTCTCTCTGGGCGGTCTTGTGACTCTTGTGAACTCAACCAACTCTCTCTCTCTCTCTCTCTCTCTCTCTCTCTCTCTCTCTCTCTCTCTCTCTCTCTCTCTCTCTCTCTCTCTCTCTCTCTCTCTCTTCGACACTTTCTGATAGTAACTGAGTAATACGGCACACAACCACCCTTGGGCTAGTACCAGGGTCTTGTCAACTCGATCGACACCGCCACATAAGTGCAGCAAACCGTATGCCCCCGACATGTGGTTGCAGTGTGAACACTGTGAAACGAAATGCAGCAATTTCGTCTACTACCGTCTTCCCCCGAACACAACGCACCCCCATTTTGCCTGTATCAGGCCGGAAACATACCTTGTATACGTTCATTTTCAGGGTGCGTTATGTTCGGGGGAAGACGGTAGTAGGCCCTAGGAACGACCGAGATCTTCTGGAAGGCACGAATGGAAGGGGAGAGGGCATGCCATTGGGCACTGTGACGGTGTTTCCCGTCAGACTGACTGCTTCTAGATCCTCTCTTCCTCTTTCATTGTGCTTGTCCCCGGTTTCATTCTTTCTGTCCACCTTCCCTTCGTTGTGCTCGTCCCCACGTTCATCCTTTCTGTCTACCTTCCAAGACTTCGGGTCCGACGGCAAATCTATATTAATGCGCTTTTACCTCCATCTCTTCCTCCCCCTGCGTGTGGTTGCCCATGCATGTGCTGTGCCCACAAGCGTCCTCGCGTTTACACGACGTGTGTGTCTGACACACACACACACACACACACACACACACACACACACACACACACACAGGGAGAGAGAGAGAGAGAGAGAGAGAGAGAGAGAGAGAGAGAGAGAGAGAGAGAGAGAGAGAGAAGGGGAGGAGGAGTAAAGGGAGTGACAAAGGTCACTTGGATGTCACTAATGACCGGAGGCACACCCTGAAGCAAGAGAGAGAGAGGGATGGTGAGGGGAGAATAGCAAGAGAACGATAAGGGCGAGGGAGGAGCAGATGGAGAGAGGGAGAGCACAGAGAGAGATCATCCCAGTAGGATAGTAATCTTGGGGCCACTATCTTCTCTTAATGGAATGGTGAGCATTAAAAAGGGAATTACAGAAGTGGAAGGAGAACAGCAGAAGAGGAGGAGCAGTCAGATGGAAACGACTCGAACGGGGTTGAAAACTGTGCGCTTATATTTCATACAGAGAACTTGTTTTTTCTTTTCTTTTTCCACCTCCATTAGTATCTTTTTCATTTTCCTCCTTTTCCTCCTCCTTTTCCTCCTCCTCCCTTTCCTCCTCCTCCTCCTCCTCCTCCCTTCCTTCCTATCGTCTTTCCTCTCTCCTCTTTGTTTGCTCTTCCTCCTCTCCTCCTCCTCCTTTCCCTTCCCCTTGTCCTTTCATTCCTTAGCCTTCGGCATCACGTATGGATATTGAACACTCACTATATACTATATAGTCGACATCGGGTACTTAATCATTCCTCTGCGAAGCATAACGACGAGTGGGACATAATCATGTGAAAAACAAAGAACAGAAATTTTGGAATGTGCAAGCGAAGGAGAAGGGAGAGAAGGAGGACGCGGAGCGACCTGAAGATTCTGCAGTAGGAGAGAAAGTGGAAGGAAAAGGGAAATTGAGAGATCAGGGGAGAAGAGGACATCTGATGGAAACGACGGGACGGGAGCAGTGATGAAAAAGTGGTGCATCCGATTTACAAACCAATAACGTTGTCGGTTCAAAAATGTCCACAGCATTTATTTTTTTTTAAATAAAAAAAGGAACAGAAAATTTTATTATGACTGATAACTTTGTCGGTTTACGAAATGAGCGTTGGCGTTTGTTTGTTTTTTTGTTTTTTGTTTGTTTTTTTTTGTGCGGAGTTTTTCAGCCGCTAATTACAAATTTCTAGACATTTATCTCTCTCTGAGATGTCCGCGGGTATATTGTTTCTTTTTTTTGTGTGTTTTTTTTGGGCCGGTATTGTTTCAATCTGCCTCTTCCTTGTCCTCCTCTCTCTACATTCTCGTCGCGCACTGCTCCTCCTTTCTCTTTGAAATTCTCTTCTCCTTTCTTTCCTTTGGCTCAAGCATGAGCAAAATCGAATGAATCTACCGTTAGAGCATGGAAACATACTTTCGATTTTGCTGAATATACACAGGTGGCGTTGGGGGGCGTTTGTGAGAATGACAGAGTGAGAAGGCAAGAACGTGACGGAACGTGTAAGGGCATCGCCGCACCACTCTCGAAATCTGCAAAATGAGAATGAACTTCCCGCTCGAACATGGCCAGATGCACCCGCCACATTTTTGTCTTTTTCACATTTCGAGAGTGGTGTTGCGAGGCCCTAAGAGGCTCGCCGCACAGGCTGTTTGAATTTCGACAGCCGTCAGAAAAAAAAATCGAAAGTCGGCCGTCGACAGTTTAAACCGCAATTCTCGAATCTCGAAAGGCAGGTGGGTGGGGCACTTTCGAATTTCCTCCCTCCTTCGAAAGGCAGGCAGGCGGGAGGAAACGAATGGAAAAAAAAAAAAAAGGAAACGAATCGGATGGGGGAGGGCGGCTGTCGAGCGTACCGTTCTGACACCTGGGGCGTGGTCCCACCAGCAAAGAAGATCGGATCGAATGCCTGAATCTGAACGACTTTATGGAGATATGCAGGAAATCGAGATTGAACTGCTTTTCTGCCTCTCTAGTTAAAACACATCCAGATTCAGGAGCTCGATCCTATCCTTTTCGCTAGTGGGACCTCGGCCCTGTTGAAAATTTTTTGAGCCGCAATTCTTCGAAAGAAAGTCTTTGCGGCCATGCAAAATTGTCGAAAACCCCTTTTTTTTTTTTTTTTTTTTTTTTTCCATAACAAGGAAGCCTCTAAGTGGAAGAGAAGGGAGAGGAGAAGGAAGAGGAGCAGAGCGAAGGAACAGCAAAAGTAAAGAGAAGAGGTGAAGAAGCAGGTGCCAGATGAAACTAGATTTGAAAAATAGGGGTAATTTGAAGAAATCGTATTTTCAGGTTTCGAAATTCAAACCGATTTTCCCGGGGGGAAAAAAAAATTCAAACCGATAACGCTATTGGTTATGATGTTTCCTTCATCAAAATTCGTTATCAATTCGAAGAAAAAAACTGACTCACCCATGTTCGCATCGTTTTCTTCTACCTCCTCATTTCGCATCGTTTACTTCTCCTTTAAATTTTCCTTCCTGTTTCTTTCCTTCTTTCTTCTGTTTGCGTGTTTCTCCTCCGCGCCTTCTTTCCATTACGGGCAAAAAATTGCAGACATACAGGTTTTTCAAACTAATTCAAACTAACCGCGTGGTACCAACGTCACCGGTCCGCCGAGGTATTTTTGTTGTTGTTGATTTTTTTTATTTTTTTATTTTTTTTGGACGCCGAGGTATTGTGACAGAAGCTCGGTCCTGATGCTACCGGCTGACCCCTGGCCGGTATCGCCCACCTGCTGTAGCAGGTATCGCACCTGCTGGTGGGTGCAGCCCCCGCATGTTCCCTCGTTGGAGGCTTGAGCACGGATGTGGCTGCTACGGGGTTCCCCGTAGTACTATAGTAGTATAGTGACAATAAAAAAGGCCTGAAAGGCCGTTCTGTCCAGATTCGACAGGTAAAAAAAAAAAACAGCCACGTTAATCCACCGGCCTAGCTCAGTTGGTAAGGCACGCAAGTCGCATTCAGGAGGTCTCGGGTTCGATCCCCATTGGCCTGATGTACCTTCCTGGGCATGCTTGGCGCCCGCCACCTAGAGAGAGCCCGTTGGTGCCCCCAATTGGCATTAAAAAGCAGTGTCTGCTGATGTTCATAGGGGGAGGGGGAATCGGGGAGGCACAGCGACTGGCCACTCAGATGATGCTCGGTCCCTCTGCTGTCTTCTGGCCGGTGTCCCCCAGTGGGGGTTCCCTGAAGGCAATCAAGGCCACCCTGGGCTGAAAAGGCCACCCGGGGCAAGGTCCAACTTGCACGGATCAAGAGATTCTGGCCGTTGATCTTTGCTATCTACGGTCAATATCGCTTAATTCGTGTAAGTGGGACCTAGCCCCCGATGTCAGCACAATATTGAATTTACCTGGGCTGGTTAGTCCGGTGATAATACCTCAAGGCCAAAAAAAAAANAAAAAAAAAAAAAAAAAAAAAGCCACGTTTCTTTTTGCGAGCAGCGCAGTCCTTTTTTGTGGCGTATCTTAACCGCAAAATGTGAAAACGACAAAATTATGGAGGGTGGACTTTGCACATTTCGAGAGTGGTGTGGCGATGCCCTTAGCAGAAATACCAGTCCGTGACGTTTCAGCGGCCAATCTACCGCGTGGTACCTCCTTTTGCAACAGAGGACCCGTGAGCCTTGGAGCCGTTGCCTCTCAGTCAAGGGCCCAAGTCCCACTAGCAACGTTGAGCTACCTCAACGCCTGAATCTGGACGTGTTTGTGGAGACGTGCAGTTCAGGAAACTTAACACCATTTCTGCACATCTCCGCAAAAGCGTCCAGATTCAGGCGTTGAGGTAGCTCGATGCTGCCAGTGGGACTTGGCCCCAGGCCGACGGGGCTTCTGTTGCAAAAGGAGGTACCTACCGGGGTAAATCTGCGCAGACACCTTCCCAAAACGGTATTTCTGCAGCTTTAGAGTACACTCACACTAGGCCCTCAAAATCACAAAATCGCAAAACGGCTGAGGGCAAAAAAAGCCGCTGCTAAATCTGCATTCATGCCATTCAAAAAAACGGCCACAGTTTCAACCCCCTGCTAACCTTGCACATTCTGAAACTCAAACAATGACATCGGAAAGATTCATGACGTCGTTTAAATGACCGCAATGATGTCGTTCAGGATATTAGTACTGAAGTTGTGGAGCACAGCCATTGTAGTGGAGATCGTGCAGAAGATGAGGATGAAAAAAGATATTTATCTTTGGTTTGGAGTTCTAGGATAGAGGGTTGTTGAAAATAACAAACAATGTATGTATAATCTCTATACTCGCGTGAAGCGTCCTGCGAAGACCTTTTTCCCGCGCGGGCCCGGCGCACCGTGGGCCCGGCGTGGTTTCTTGTTTACAGCTGTTTTTTTTTTTTTTTGTTTTGTTTCGTAGTGCGAAGTTCGAGTCCGGCGGGCGGCGGTCGAAGTGCTGTTTTTCGGGGGGGGGGGGGGGGGGGGGGGGTTTTTTTGTGTGGGGGGGGGGTTTGGGGGGGTAATCGAAGTGCTGTTTTTCCTTTTTTTTTTTTTTTTTTTTTTTTCCGTTTCGTAGTGTGATGTTCAAGTCTGGTAGACGGTGGTAGAAATGGTGTTTTTCAATTTTCGTTTTTGGCGGCTGCGGTTTTTTTCCCGGAGGGGTGGGCGGGTGGGTGTGAATGGCACTTGGAAATAAGCCCGCCAAAGTTTCGGGTGGGTTGGTTGGCGGCCTTCAATCGAGGGTGCGGGCAGACCGCTGAAGTTTCGGGTGGGTTGGTTGGTGCCCACCGATCGAAGGTGCGGGTATGGCAAGCACGAACTTGTGATATTGTGAATGTGTGTGTGTGTGTGTGTGTGTGTGTGTGTGTGTG
>BFEA01000206.1:25549-41497 GCA_003427395.1 Chara braunii | reverse complement strand
GTGTGTGTGTGTGTGTGTGTGTGTGTGTGTGTGTGTGTGTGTGTGTGTGTGCGCGCTGCATTTGTATGTCACCCTGACAGACACAAGCTCGTAACCGTATAACATTTGTTTGTACGTTGCGATCCCTTCGTTCTTGTAAGTACTGTTGTGGTCGCATACCTTCAGAAGATTGTATTTTTTTCTTCTTACACTGTCAGGATATAAGTTCAGTGACAGTTCGTCATAGGCAAAATCCCATGTGATGAGTTTGATGGCGTTGCAATGCCTTTTTAGTCGCTCGGATGTCATGTCCGCCCATTTTATCGGCGTTCCCCACTTCTCCTATCGTCGCTGCCTTAGCATTCATTCTGGGTCCATACTGTATGGGGAAAAAACAAAAACATAAATATCATAATTAGGGATGAAGTATGGAACAGAACGCACCGCTTGCATAAGTTCAGAGAGTCATTGTTATTCCCCGCATGCATATGCGGGTCATTAGAGAGTGCTTAGTGTGGTTGTGGAACGCCAGTTAATGTGGACACTTACGCAAGACAGACTGCAGTTGTTCCGTTTGCCACTTTCGTGCTGTCGAATATGATCGACAATATTGAACGTTGTTATTGTGATAGTTTTTTTCAGTTTCTGTTTTTTTTCGTCTTCGTTGTGGCATGTGATTAAAGTCGTCGCCATGTGAATGACGATCCTCGATCTTTCGTTGATGAAGAGCAACATTGTGTCTCTTATTTCATTGCATAGATGTTTGACATACTTCAACGTCGCCCTTTGCATGTTGGTGTTTTGCTCCATCAACGACACCTTCGTTCGTTCAATCCGTGTCGCGCATCGTGTCAGACCACCCTTTGAACAAAACGCCACGCATGTCACTGATTCGTTACGCCCATTCTCCCCACGCATGTGAACAAACCCCAACTCGTAAAACGCTTTGGTCCATTTGTCACTGCCTTGCCTTTCATTGTTTGCGTCAGGCCCAACCGTCTTGGCGAGGTTGTAAATTTGTAGGCGCTCCTCGTCGTACCACAACTCCATCGAGGAACAACCATTTCGTCAAAACGGACATATTATATTTTTTGAACGAAATCAAAACTGATTTTTTTTGCCAAAATCCGGTCGGAATTTTTTGCTCCTGGGGGTCCGGCTTTCCCAAAACGCCGGACCCCCTACATGTATCTGGTCTATGGTTGAAACCAAATTAAAAAAAAAATAAATAAAAAAAAAATAATAATAAAAAAATAAAAAAATAAAAAAATTGTATCTGGTCTCAACCATAGACCAGATACATGTAGGGGGTCCGGGGTTTTGGGAACGCCGGACCCCCAGGAGCAAAAAATTCCGACCGGATTTTGGCAAAAAAAATCAGTTTTGATTTCGTTCAAAAAATATAATATGTCCGTTTTGACGAAATGGCTGTTGAGGGCTCCAATGTCGACCAATCGATTGCCTCCACACCGACAACCTTCATTTACATTCTTCTTTTCCATGATAGAAGGGTTCTCCCATTTCACCGGCGTCCCCCATTTCTCATTACGCTTCCCCTCTGACAATGCAGACACTATAAACACAACGAAAAAAGGAAAAAAATGCAATCCAATCGAGCAATTAGCGATCTGTTTTACGTTGTTCGTATTAAACAGATGATCCTACTCCTTCCCTCATCACGTCTACACAGATGTGTCTAAAGTAGATGCCATATCTTGTGTTGATGCAGACATCTTGTCAGAGACGGTCAACAACAACTGTGCATTGAAAACCTCTCACTTAGGAATCCGCATACCTGTCTTAGAGCGTTTATTGTTGACCCATGTCCACACAACGATGTTGAGGTCTTGCCAGTTGTCGTCAGATTCATTTCCGACCTTCCATGACTTTGCTCATGCGTCTGCATACAACTTCGTTAAGTCGCGCTCCCTTCCGCAAGGTGTCCAGTACTTGACACGGATGTGATTACCATCCCGCTCCATAACGCGTCCGGTCCCGAATATGCAACCTTTTGCAACATACTCGTCGGGTGCGCCGATGGACTCCTGCAGCTTGAACTCCGATTTATGAACGTCTCTCTTGTAACCGATGAAATAAGGTTTCCTCGTTGACGAGCCGAGAACATGCAGGACAACCGATGGGAGATATTATTTATCAACTTGAAGCATTCATGCTGGCCAGAAGGCACCTTCACGGGGCACCGTATCGCTCTCCTCTTGCAATTTTTTTTCGAACTTCTTGAGATGGCGGTCCAGTAGCTCAAGGGTCTACATTTCATCGCCATTGTGTGTTTGTTTTGCGTCTCCCACTGGATTCATGAATTTTCCCACGATTTATGAAGAACATGCACCCCTATTATTCCGTTAACGAAATTGCCTACTTGCGGGTTAGGTGACTCAAAATAAGGTTGGAAACCCTATTGAGGCCCTGCCCACCCGTTGTGTGCACCTTTTTTAAACCAATACACAGGGTCAGTTTCTAACTCCTACTTTTTATTGGTGCGGAACTCTTTATATAGCATGGCGAGGTTGTCCCCATCCATGTAAAATCAAACGAGGTGCGGCGTGACATAACTTTTGATGTTGTGATCGATGTAGGGGTCTATGACGGTTTTCTAGTCAGCAAGTTCAGTGAGCAACGTGCAATCGACTTCCTCTTCGCATGACGCTTTGAGGACATCGAGAAGCTCGCCCATGGTGTAGGCATCGCAACCGCTCAGTTTTTTTGCAAATAAGATGAACTTCACGTCTATGTCCGTGTGTGTGTGACCCACTATGATGAACCTCATTTCAACGACCTCGAATATATGAAATTTGACAAGCATGGCCATGGAGGCGAACATATACTTGTTTTTGTTTTGTCCCCCACAGTTGTCTACCTGTACCTGCAACTTCAAGTTCGGTAGGAGCGCCCCTTCTCGTGATTGGACATTTTTCAACACTTTGGCGATGGAGGTGAGAACTGAGTTTGAGTCGTGCGACAAGTACGAGAACCATGTGTGGACAAAGAGCGATGGTGTCCCACCGTGCGCAATTATCCCAGTGATATTTGTTTTCATCATCGTGTTATTCAACATTTCTTTTGACAAGCGTCTCCTTGATGCATGGGGAATCGTTGTTTTTGCTTGATCCATACAATCGATGATGATACACAGACTATTCGGTTTTTGTGTTCCGACTCGACGGACCACACGTTGTATAGTTTTTGGTGTGCAGAATGTAATGCAATGTGTCTTTTCTGTTTTGCAACAAGTGTCCGTCTCAGCTCGGGCAGAGCACCCTCTATGAGGATGCTATTCTTAATGCACTCGTTGCATCTCGCTTGGTCGGTCACCCTTGCCACGCGAACGTGTCAGAAGAAGTCCCTCCAGATCTTGCAGAAGACCTGGTACGACGAGCAGTCGACACCAAGCTTGGAGAGTCGTCTACGAATGTTGTGGAAGACGTCTTTCTTTGTGGTGTACACCAACGGAAGCTGAATGCGATTTCTTATTTCGAAGTTCGGGCATGTCTCAGTCTGATCTGGCATGGGATCAGACTCGTTCAAGATTATGTCCTCGAATGCCGACCATGTAATGGCGTAGGTGGTCGTTGTCCGCGGACGCCCGTCATGGTCGTAAAGAGCATCAACTATTTCGTCGTTGAGGTCATCGCGGTATCTTCTGAACGTGTTCCGGCCGACGCCTAGTATGAGACACAAAGAAGTGACGCAGACAAGGTGCAACTGCACTATCGGTTTGATTGTCGGCTTACGCTCAACTAACGAAATAAAGTTATGGAGTTCGCTATCCACCACTTCCGTCTATCCTTCCCTTTGAGAATGCGGTAAATTTCGGTAATCATGTCTAAATTTCATCACATCCTCTACTCTCAGTTTAGAAAAACATTGATATGTCTTGCAACATATTTTGTGGAGGACGGCCTCACACTCGTCTACACTACATCTACGTTTGAAAGTAGAGGTGAATGTCGAAACACTTCTTTTCCTGAGTTTGTACATATTTTTTTTTTTCCTTCTGCACAGCACAACATAAACAAGGCAGATATTGCGATGTCTTCTCCGACTGACAAGTCGACGTTCGACGAACGAGCAACCTTAACCCCCCCCCCTTCATTGCCTTCAGGTGATGGCGACTCCTTCACCCCCTCTCTTTCATTGCCTTCACGTGATGGCGACGAGAACATGTCCATGAGAACATACCGGTCGTCAATGTCAGTTGCCAGTGGCGAAATCCCCCGAATAGAAGGATCAGGAGACCCATACGTTGGGCTTGTGTCGTCAGTAGAAGGCAAGCAGACGACGTCGTTGATGATATTGTCAAGGCGAAGACGCTGCACGACGTTGATATTGGAAGATGGCATCGTCAATGACGTGTGTGTTGTTTGGGCATGTCATCACCACGATGTGCAGGGTGCCCATGTTTCGATGGTGTGATGACAATCTCCGGAGACCGGATCTCACAGGAGTTCTCTGGAGCATCAGGCACAGGCGTGCGAAGAGTGTGCGCAAATGGCAGAGAACCGTAGTAACAACTGTCCATTTCATTTTCCATTGAGTCTTGAACATAAATAGAAATAGCCTATGAGAGGACATAACACAAGAAGCCAAAACAAAAAAAAATGTGAGGAGGGTCCGGTTGTACAGAGGAACAACTCATGTAGCAGGAACGCGCCAGAGCCGTTCCCTCAAAGTACCAGGCAGAGGGCTCAACGTTCCAGAAACGCCTCACCCCATCCCGTTCCCAGCCACAAGGAAAGCATGTGATCCTACGAAGTGGGGTGTCTGGCGGATCCGGAATGCAAGACCGCACGCCACGAGGCAGATGGTTCGACGGATCCAGAATGCCAGACCCCACCAGGAGGCAAAGGGTCTCGCGTATCCGGAACGCCGGAACCCCACCACGACGAAGAGGAGGGCTGGCGAATCCGGAACACCGGACCCTCGCCACGCAGGATAGGGCCCGACGGTTCAAGAACGATGTGGGGGAGAGGGTCCGGCGTATCCGAAACGCCGGACCCCCTGCCATGGGGAAGAGGGTGCAACGGATCCAGGCCGTCGGCCCCCCCTCGGACATGGATGCGGATGTGGGGGTTCCCAGAACCCCACCACGGTGCTTAAGGTAGCAGCAGGGGTCCGGAGGATCCAGAACGCCAGACCTCCTACCACCCATCCCCGGGCATGGGAGTGCCCGGACCCTCCCCCCCCCCTCCCTTCCGTCGCTTTGGGTAGTTCGGGGTCCGGCGGACCGGGAACGTCGGACCCCCCCGCCACGGGGGAGAGGGTCCGACGTATCCGGAACGCCGGACTCCCCTTCCACGAGGAAGAGGATCCTTTGACAAGCGTCTCCTTGATGCATGGAGCCCCTAATAGGGGCGGTCCGGCAGATCGAGAACATTGGMCCCCCTAACMCCCMCCCCCGGTATGGAAGTGCCCCTGCCACAACGTGATCTCTCATGACTCGGTCGAAGACGATGTCGACGACCTCATGAGCACTAATGCGATAGTGACACGAGACAAAACGTGCACGCTTCGTGAAGAGATCGACAATGACCAAGATAACATCATGACCGCAATCACTAGAAGGGTGGAGGCACTGGAGAGGACCAAAAAAATTCATCGAGATGGACTGCCAACGACCCTATGAAGTAACCCATATGGAAGGTGTTTCGCATTGTTCACCTCCGAGCAGGTAGGACACTTTTAGACATAGGCTTTGACAATGTCATTGGACTTCAGCCAGACGTATAGGCGACAAAGGTGGGCTAACGTCTTTCAGAAAACTCACATGACCGAGAGTTGTCTGGTTATGGAACTCTGTTATGGCTTGAACGGTGAGTTGTCCAGTGGAGGGAACACAGATGCGTGGTTCTGGTTAACCACATCTACCATGCCAGTACACAAGACCGTTCTCACCGAGGGAGTATGAAGGAATGATCTTGCCACTTCGGAGTATCACGTGGATGTTAGTATAATCCGGAGAGTGGCGGTACTGAGTGCGATAGCATCAGTCACTGACTGATCAACGGCGGTGACCGAGATGACAACAAGGTGGATGGGTTCCTAATTGCATCTAGGACGACGGGACAAGGTATCGATAACGCGGTTCGTTTCACCCTTGATAGGCTGAGTAGTAAACTGAACGCGTATAAATCACGCCATCAGCATGCGTGTCAAGAGGAAAGTTTGGGCTTTGTGAGAAAAGTATGGACAACTGAGTTGTTTGTGTGCACCGTGAAGAGCGCCTCATGCAAATAATGATGTCAATGCTGAGTAACACAAACTATTGCGAGAACCTCACGTTCATCGACGTTGTGGTATATCTTGGCAGACAATAGCTCACGGGAGTAGAAGGCAATCGGGCAATCCCCAGCACGAGCCTGGACAGTCTCATCCTCTGCGATGATCAGGGAGTAAGAAACGGAAGGACTGTCAGTGGAGGGAAGTGGTCGAAGGATAGGCATTAATCGAGAAGCAGTGGTCACACGAAAGGGGGGGAGTAGGAAACATGGGGATAAGGGGAATCCGGAGGAATGAGAAACATCTGAGAAAGTACAACTCCTACTACAAAATTTGGCGCATCGGTGGTGATTATGAAGGGAAGATCAAAATCAGGGAGGCCAAGAACCGGCGCACACGTCACCGCTTTCTTGAGGGAACGAAAAACATCCTCGCACAAGAATGTTCAAAACCATGGCGGGTTCTTCTAAAGGAGGGTGGAGGTAAGGACGAAAGAATACCTAGTTCATACCTAATGGAATTACTATAGTAACTAGTAAGGCCTATAAAATTGTGAAGCTACTTCACGAATGTGGGCACGGGCCACACCGCGATAACAATGATCTTCTCGTCGTTCATGTGGAGACCCTGGTCAGACACATGGTGTCCTAGAAAGTCCCCTTTGCACTGGGCAAAACGACACTTATTGAACTTGGTATAGAAGTCATGCTTGCGTAAGCGCTGTAGGATATCGCGGAGGTGTCTGAGATTGTCTTCTAAGCTACGACTATAGACCAAGATATCGTATAGACGGTATAGGTGTACGAAAACGATTCCTCATTGATGTTCCTGAAGATATCGTTCATCGCCGCATGAAAGGTGGCGGGTGCATTGGTGGGGCCAAATGACATCACCGTGAAGTCATAGTGGTTGAAGCGCGATCAAAAGGCGGGTTTCGGCTGGTCCTCTGCAACAACGTGGAGTTTGTGATAAAAGTACAAATATCGATCTTTGGTAAGACGCGGTTACATGCAAGACAGTCAAACAATTCATATGTGCTAGGCATGGGATAGGTGTTTTTAACCGTGTAATGGTTAAGGTCATGATAATCGTTGTAGAGGTGAATGGTTTCATCCTTTTTGCGAGCAAAGATAACGGGTGCACCCGAGGTGGAGTTACTTGATTTAATGAAACCAAGTCGAAGGAGATCCTCAAGATGACGCTTAAGTTCTGTCACCTCTAAAATCAAGAGTCAGTAGGGTGCCTGATGATGGACACGATAGTCAGACACGTGCTGGATAAAATGCTCAACAATACGTATCAGAGGGTTCCCGCTGTATGAGAAATATGGGAAAAGATGTCGTGGTACTATCAAATCAGATCACGAACAACAGGTTCTAAGTCGGCCATGAACCGCGCGGGTTCCTCAATGTTTACGTCAGCACGAGACGTATCCACAAGCTGACGGGTGGATGTAAAGATGAGAGCTGCGAAGATACAGGAAGGTGCATAAGAACCGGACTCCAAAAATATGAGTTCAACCTCTGGATATAGTGAATCATAGCAAAGAAAATCCATGACGTTCACCGAGTATAAAGTGGCGTCCTCCTGACGTATGAAGTGAGCAAACTTGCGAGGAGATGATCCGTAAAAATATGTATTCATTACGTACGTAAAAAATACAAACACACATAAGTTTATTTCATTCTCTACAATAGTGCAATAAAATAATAGCAGCAAATTCACTTTACAAAAGAGTCTTCATGCATCTGAGATCGACAAAATATTATCAATCAACATTTTATAATTTAATGTCGAAACTTAGATGATTTAAGTTATAATTTAACAGGATGTTAAAAAAAATCTTTGATTTTTTTTTTTTTTAAAGGATACAACAGGGTTCCCGGCGTTCGGGATGGGCTGAACGCCCGGACCCGAACGCCTGAACATTCGGCACCCCCTCTCGACGCATTCGACCGTACGCGGACCCACCCACCCCCCCAAAAAAAAAAAGAATTTCAAAAAATGTAAAAACAATATATGTTATGCAAAAGCATAAACTAAAGAACATTTGTCTCAACGTTACATCCAAATTCTTTACCAAATTTGAAATAAAATTCAAATACTAAAAATAAATAATAATAATAAAAATAAAAAAAAATAAAATGAGAATGAAATTATTGAATGGGCGAACACGCTTTTGATACCGCCATCTTTGATGATTTTTAATTTTTCTTTGGCTATGACAAATGCCATGAAAATTTATATTTGAGTATCTTACATAATAGAGAATCTACAAGTAAAGTTTGAAAAAATAATAATTTTTTTCATGCCCCGAAATAAAGGGAAAAAAAAAAGTGAAAAGAAAAAAAAAATAAATTAGTGAGTGAGAAAGTAAGTTTTGACACCACCATCTGTGCCGATTTTTCATGTTTTTTTGGCTGAACTGAATGGCTTCAAAATTAAGAGGGAGATAAAGTACATCACAAAGAACTCACAAAAACAAATTCGAAAACAAATAATAATATTTAGGTGCCAAAATATTTTTTTGCGGGGTCTGAACCCCTTCACGTTCGGGCCCCGTACGGGGACCCGAACGCCCGAATGTTCAGGGGTCAGATTAGGGGCCTCCGTACGTTCGGCCTGGCAACCCTGGGATACAACATCATACACAACGAAATATTTTCCCTTAGTACATTTTTAACACACTCAAACCAAACGTTAATAAATCTTATTCATTATACTCTATAGTATATTACAACATATACTATTATAAAAAACTATTTACTTCAGAAACAAATGAATGTTGTGAAAATCTAGGCTACCAGCTGGGCCGCCCGGGTCCTGGGTGGGCAGCCCGTGCAAGGACCAGAGAAGGTCCCAGCCAAAAAGAAAAAAAAAAAGAAATTCTAAAAAATCCCCAAAAAAACTACGTTATGCAAAAAAATAAACTAAACAACTTTTGCCCCAGGATCACATCAAAATTATTCACCTAATTTGGAATAAAAAATAAAATAAAATATAAATTTATCAATTTTATTTTTTTTGGCCCGGTCGGGCAAGTGAACCCGGGCCACTCTGGTAGCCTAGGTGAAAATACAATTAATCCAGGTCAACGACATTACAATAATTGCTTGCATTTTTATCACATCCCAAGACAATTAATTTACATGGCGCTGAAAAAACATGAAACTTCCCGAAACAAATCTGGTTAAAACTTGAAATACAATTATAATATCTCTAAGAAAAATATCATAATATTTATTTAAGCAGTACAAAGTGAATAATAAGTTAAAAAAAAAAAAAACATTAAGAACTAGCTACCCATCTCGAAAATATTATACCATAGTTAAACCAGTAAGTCCAATTCTCATGTGAGCGTCTGACAGGTCATTCATCTATCAATAAATTAGAGCTACTTTGGATTCAATTTTTTTTTTTTTTCGTTAATAAATTATTACATGAAAGAGGACGGGAACGAAAAGAAAACAAGTTTCCCAAAAACTCTCTAGTTAAAATACAATAATATTTTGAAGAACAACATCCTACTATTTTTTTTAACCAGAAAAATATACATATATATAAGTTTGGAAAAAAAAAAAACAAATTTGAAAAAAAAAAAAACTAGCTACCCTATTATATATGAAAGAGGATAAAGATAAATTAAGGTATAAATTCATCACACTTCGTCTACTTCCTTATCAAACAATGAATAATTTAAACACTTTGTTCTATTTATAAATCTCTTGATTCATCAAAGTCACTCCGGTTGTATACCCCAAATAAATATTTAATATGAAACTTCATAAATTAACAAAACTATAAGATATGTAAACCACAAACTACAAAAAATTTAAAGTGTTATCTCCATTAATAGATTATGAAAAAAAATATAATGACCATGTCGATTGAAATTTAGTGAATGCATACCTTAAAAAATACTATTTCAGTCCATGTTATAACTCTAGAATCTCAATCTCTACACTGCATAGGTTCGCCTTCACAAACTTGAGGTTAGCTATGCAAGGTGACCTTATAAATCTCTACTCTTTATACTAATAATGAACATCCTCGCAATCCTGGTTAGAGAAAGTTCAAAAATTATGGTTTTAAGTATTGCTAAGATTCTTGGTCATCTTATCCCAATCACATTGTCATTCGCATTTTTCTCATAATGCTGATAATGACCATATACACGAGGTCGACGACATTGGATTACATAATTTCTTTGTTCTTAAATATGAAAGTACAAAGAGTGTTAACACAAATGGGTGGTAGAGTGATACATGTAGGGAATCCCCCTTGAGGAAAACTCGTATTTGTTGACCTTTCAGAGGATCATGAAGGATCGTTATCTAGATTGTGCTGAAAAGGTTCACTACATGTTAAAAATAATCACACATATCCAAGGTTACCACAGTGGTCCGGGATCACTTGCTCGACCCGACAAAAAAAAAAAAAATCATTTTTAATCTGATACATAATTCGATGTGCACCTGAGGTAAACGTTGTTTAGTTTTTTTCATGCACAACATAGTTTTTTTTTAGTTTTTTTTTCTTTTTTTTTTTTGTTGATATTTTCCCCTGATTCTTGCAAAACCAGGTCGCTCGGGAAAATCGAATGACCCGGACGCCCGACTGACAGACTAGCACATCTCTGATTTGCATCTAAATTATCAGACATCTGTAAATATGTTCCCTTGGTTTCCTTAATGTCATATCACATACAAGCTAAACAGACACTAACTAAAATGGTTCTAGAACATGAATGGGAAACCCGTTTTGCAACTCACTTTTATGGATTTAGGCTAGGACGTAGTTGTCAAGATGTCATGGAAGCTCTGGCTAAAGCAAGTAGAGCCAAATATGTGTTTCATGCTGACATTGTGAAACGCTTTAATCAAATAAACATTGTGAGGAATCGACTTTTTTCTTTTCCTCTCAGAGCAAGCGCTTGCAGTGAAACAATCACTTCGTCAAAAGACTTCAAACAAACATGTTACATTTTTTGAGTAAAAATGAAACGCCTCTTTTGACAAAAAAATGTTAATGTTTTAAGTCTTAAGGATCCAACTGTTAAAAAATGCAAAACTTCATGTATCTGAACTTCAACTACATTTAGATACATGCAGGGGGTCTAGTGTTTTTGGAACGTCAGACCTTCAGGAGCTTAACATTTGATTTTTTTTTTTTATAAATGTAACCAGTTTCAATATAGGCTACCAGTCGGGCCGCCCTGGTGACCATATTTTCCCATACGATCCGACAATGCAAGGACCAAGGAAGGTCATAAAAAAAAAAAAAAAACCTCCGAGAACAAACTATGTTATGTAGGAAACTAAAGTGAACAATTTTTGTCTCAGGGTCACATCGAAATTCTTTGTCAAGTTTAAAATAAAAAATACAGTGTTTTTTTTTTTTTTGCCCAGTCAGGCAAGTGGTCCCGAGCTACTCTAGTAGCCTAGGTTTCAATTTTATTTAAAAATATAGAATATTTATTTTGTATTTTATTTTTAAAGGGTTGTATAAATATTTGTTTTGATGAAATTGTTGTTATGAGTAGTGCAATATTATCCATAATTTGGCACAATATGGCAGTTTCTCATTCAAACCAAAGCAAGATGCTTACAAAAAAGTATGAAACAACTCAACAAAAGGCCAGGAAAGGTCTAAGAATACTTAACTCTTCAACAAAAATTAAGACAATAATTTTCAACTTACTAATGAGATTGCTAATAGAAAAATCTCTCTCATAGACTCCCTCGGCTATGTTACATATCAAGGTATCACTCTTCGAAGCATGTACAAATGGATGATTAAATTGTCTCTCCATACCAATGCATGGTTTCCCTATGTGACAACATATGAAATATTGATTTAACTACCCTCATCAAATTGGCGCTAAGATTCTTCTGGTTTATCATGGGAGAACTTATTAGAATTGTATAGATATTTTTGCTCTTGACATTGCTCTACTTGACATCTATTATATAGTAGGACACTTTCATTACATACTATGATACTTTCTATGAGAACCGTATTTGCTCCATTTGCATAATTCTACTACCAGATAGGCAACAACTATGGACTTCAATATAATAAAAAAAAAACGGTCAACTTCGTTTTTGGAATACGTTTTATGATGTGAATTTCACTTTCTTTCCTATGCATTTCTTAGGTCTTGTGGGCATGCTACACCGTATTCCTAATTATCCAGACGCTTATGCCAAAGAAAAAACAAATAAAAATTCAAAAAAAATAAATTCGAGTTTTTTCAATAATCATTTTTAAGATTGAATTGACTATCAATAAAGTAATGTACATGAGCGGATGGAGAGGGGTCCAAAACCCTATGTAAATTTTACAGACTGATAACTCTCAAACATTCATCCAAAGCAAAAACACTCCTTAAACCTTTCTTTTCATTCCATCAAACACCTCGCCAAGTAAGATCAAATCTGGACCGTTTTTTTTTCCACCTCCTGAAATTTTCAATTCTTGTCGGTCAATTATGGAGTTCCTGCTTGCAAGGGTTAATCACGTCTATGGTTGTGATAAGGCAGTGTGTGATAGAAGGTACTGTAGCTTCATCATCCTCTTTAACCACTAGTACACGGCGATTCATCGGCTACAAGCTTCTTACCGCGAGTTTTGGAGGCCCGAAATTCGATGTCGGCCAATGATGAAATTTATCAACGGCCTTCCCTACCAATGAAGTAGCCAATGCTTTAAGATCCTGCTCCTCTTCGATTTCTTCCTTCTTAACAAGTTGTGCTATGAGATAATTTTTCCGTGGCATATCGACACGTGTCAATATTATTACGTCGACCACCAGGTCGAGAAGCTTTCCCAGGGGATGTATTTTATCTACATTTTCGTCATGCCTGCACCAAATTTTTTGGAGTAGGCCATGAGTTTCTTTTGAGCAAGGCTGCCTCCATATACTAACGACTTAAAGGGCAATCAATGCTGGCCTCCTAGAAGGTAAATATATTTCGTAACAAAAAGGGACATTGTGTCAAGTTTCCAATATCTGAATCTCCGTACCAATGGACAGGAGTCCACAACGAGGCCTCCCTCTATGGAGATTATTCTTATCACCACCATTGGTAGGACGCTCTCAAAAGAGAGAAACATGTCATCATAATTTCTTCTACCTGACATGCCATATCATTTCTGGTTGTCGCCGACACTGGCAAACCACTCCTGTCCTTCGCGGCCACAAATGCCACTCACAAATGTCACCTACAACTTCTTTTCCCCCTCACTCTACATGTTCGAGGATCAAGGCCCTCCATATGCCACAATGTATCCATTGGTTCCTTGTGGCAGATTGTTTGCTTTTAGGCTGAATTGGATGTAAAGTTGTGGAAGCCCTATATAACTAGTGGACAAATTGCATCAGTTTTTTTCTCCTTGTACTTTGCAATTACGCACTTTCTTGGTACTCTAGTAGCAAACTGGAAAAATTATTATGCCTAGCGTTCTTCACTTTAAATAAAATGCCATACATGCACACACACACTGCCACTTTGGCACACAAACACGAATATAATTTTCTTCACCCTTGAATGTTAGATAAGTAGAAGGGTAGATATGCACGTAACTACTTTTTTTCACTACATATCGTCAAACAGAGCTGGCTGGTAAAATGTATATCATATTTAAGCGGCGAACTCATTCGACACTTCACATGCACAGGTGTGTATTTCAAAGCCATATAATGGAGTTTTAATAACAAAACGCGACGTAAGGAAAGCACATAAACCATGAGTCCGTTAATAGTGGCAAGTGAACGAGGATTATGCTCTAAATGCCATCCACGGGTACGGCAAGGTTCGTCCGCTTCCTCTTCGGCTGGGGGTTTGGCCCAGCCTTGGTGCTTGTCACTGCTGTCTGGTCCAAGTTGCCCTCGATATATTGGTAGGGTGATGGTCCCCACTGAGGTAGGATAGTAGTAGGGACAGGGGGTGCGCGGGGAATACTAACGTGGGGATGGGTAGGTTAAGTGGCCTATCCTGTCAGGACAGTCGTTGGCTGCCCTGCCACTGCCAGCAATCACCGCGGGTCTGGTCCTTGGTCTCTACTACATCCTGGGCTTTGTAAAATGGAAAAAAAAAAAAAAAAAAAAAAAAGATTGAAAAATTCTCTTGTGTGAATTGGCCCATGGAAACTTGCTGCATAGTAATTTCAAAATTCTTCCTTCCAGCAGGAACAAACAAAGCTATAGCACTTTAATTGGCTCTTTTTTTCTGAACCTTACAGTCACGCGCGAAAAATCTGCCCGCGTTTCTTTTCTCTGCCCTTTCACCCCCCTGGTCAATCCGGTAGGGCTCCTCTAAATGAGTGAGGCGCTGCTAGAGGGACATGTAAGGCTCCCACTCATACAAAATGGTACCCTAATCCAGCCATACCCCTGATCAAGCAACCAATCCTGCCATCCCCCTGCATCGCATGGAAGTGTCAATCTCGTTGTTGCTGGGGAACTGGTGGTTAAAGACAAAGATGCTTCGTGGAGGCCGAAGACCTGCTTAATGGCTACTAGGCTCTAACCAGTTACCTGTGTAAGTATTTAAGCGACAGGAAAATATAGAAAATTTGATGGCAACATGCAAATACGAAGAAGTGGCCGCCCCATTTAATACTGGGAAATCCACGGAAGGCAGATTGGGGTAAGTCCGGTTCGTTGGCAGCGAACTTGGCGCCTCCAGTTAATACTACACAACTTTTAGCAGGAATGTGCTCCACAATGGTACCAAGTGGAATGCTAGAATCAGTGTATCACACCAGTAGTAGTAGACATGTCATGAAGAAATAGAAACCAAATCCTTGGAGCATAAGCATATTTAAACTAGCACTTGTCCATCAATCAGTCTCTTAAACTTTCTTTGCATGAAGAAAGGAGCCCTCCTGTTCAGATCGGTCAATAAAAAATCGAAACAGCTGACACTTTCCTCGACCAATGACCGATGGAAACGGTCCGCACTTCCCCACAGCCAACATGTCCAGCGGCACGATGTTCAGATCGTAGCAAGGGTACAGCCGGTTTAATCCACCAAGTCAACCGAGTACTCGTTGTCGCTACCCATTCTCGTCCTTGGGGGTCCACCATCCAGGTTTTTGACGACGACAAGAAAATGAGAAAACCAATACACGAGGGAATAAGCGGTAGTAGCAAGTTACTAGCAACTTCCGTTCACCGTTAATCTCTATCAAAATATAATTTCATAAACCACAATTTTGGGGGTGATACGAAGACCCCAAAATTTGTGAACCAGGATCATTCATCATGTAACTCTCATCAAGACATTGATTGTTCTTGAAAAAAACAAAAAAAAACTTAAAAAAAGACAGTAACCTTTGCCAATGAGCTACCTCCTGCTGAAAAAAAAAAAAGAAAAAGAAGAAGAAAAAGAAGAAGAAAAAGAAAAAGAAAGAAACAACGTAGCTCACACCCACCCTCAGTCTGGATGTTCAACTCCGTTTGCCCTTCCGAGGTGTACCTAACCGGCAGATGGGCGACTGAATCGCCTAAATTGCAGACGATAAATCGAAATAATCGAGTTCCAGTCGCTCAGTTCGGTCTTAAATTCAATTGAAGTAGGCAAAGTGATTTGTCTTCTATTGCTTGTCTTCGGCATATCAACTCCTATAGGCTTACTGATTTGACGATTCCACCTGAGGAAAATCTCTCTCTCTCTCTCTCTCTCTCTCTCTCTCTCTCTCTCTCTCTCTCTCTCTCTCTCTCTCTCT
>BFEA01000206.1:0-22186 GCA_003427395.1 Chara braunii | reverse complement strand
TTTTTTTTTTTTTTTTTTTTTTTTTTTTTTTTTTTTTTTTTTTTTTTTTGCATGGTTTGAACTCTCTGTGTCCTTTCTTTAGCGTTTGCTTCTCCATTTTTTTTTTAATTTTTTTTTGCATGGTTTCAACCCCCGCCCAGGCTGCTAACATAAACGCTCTCGAGTTGTGCTTAGTGGCTCCCACCACACTGCTCGCGTGGGGCACCTCCTGACTCCTGGGACTTTTTGCAAGGACATCGTACAGGAGCGAACGGTTGGGGAAGAAAGAAAGGAAGTCCAGGCGGAGACCTTGCGGGCAGTAGTGGAACAGTGCGGGAGTGGGTCACACATGGACAAAAGAATGGGCCATGGGCTGGGTGTGCTGGAGATGTTGGCGGAGTAATGAGGGAGGGGATGCGGAACGGGGTTTGTACTTCGTAGCAGCCCTCACTCTCCCCCCCCCCCCCCCCCATAAGTAGTAACCCGTCTGATTTATTGTGAAAAGGCAAGCCCTGTGAGACTAGTTCGGATCGGACCTCTGCAGGGAAAGCCCTTTTCTTCAACCGTCTAGTTGATTGGACGAATTGTTCGTACGTCAAAAATATCACGGTATTTCGTTCATGAATTCACAGGAAAGAAAATACGGACTTGCGGGCACCTCAGAGGTCCCCATAAAACGTATCCACCTGCAGCCCAGCAGGTCGCTGACAAATGTGTCCCATTTGCGATTCAGTGTCCTCTCGGGCAGCTGTGTGACTGCACACGCCACAAACTTTGCAATTTTGTGACTATACATAGCAGCACGAGTATATGCCCTGGGATGCGCCCATTTGTGGTTGGGAAAAGAGGAAAACAAACGCTCGAGAGAATTACGAGTGTCCATTTCAACCTCCTCTGCGTATAGCAGCGCGAGTATATGCCCTGGGATGCGCCCATTGGTGGTTGGGAAAAAAGGAAAACAAACGCTCGAGAGAATTACGAGTGTCAATTTCAACCTCCTCTGCGTATCTGGGCACAATTGCGACATTCAACAGATGGATACTTCTGTCCAGACACAGTCGTTGGCAAGTCACTGCAAGAGAATACTACAACAGACACTCTTTGCTCTTTTTTTTTTCCTTCTTTCTTGGGGGGGGCACGGAATGAAGTGCCGAGCGTAGCGACTTGGCATGACATTCACACCTGCGAGAAATGTATCTTGCCATCTTCTCCCACAAGAATCACTCGTTTCTTTTCCGTTCCATTCTGTATGTTGTGCAGTGAGGGCTGACAATGCTTCCCAAGATCGCATCATACCAATTTCACAGACGATGCGATTTGCAACAGTCCTGGTGCTGATGCAGGGAGGTCTTGTCTTTTTCCACAACTACTCTTTTTTTACTGTCTGGTGCTGACACAGTTCTTGCCTTTCTTTTCTTTAAAAAAAGAAAAACACAGCATGGGGGGCACCGGTCTGGTTGCTTGTCACCGACAAGCATGTTGTACAAACAACGAGGAGGAAAAGACAAGAAAGAGAAAGGAACAGCCATATACCCTTGTGGCACGAGCCGCCTGAGCAAAGGGGAGCTGCTACGGACCACCGCAGCCCCAACCCATAGCCCCACCTCAGAGATTTGCCTTGCAGGCTGGGAGGCTTGCTGGCAGCACCCAGGCACGGAGCAGGGCAATCCCAAGGAAGGCAGGGCATCGGTGGGGTTGTGTGTGTGTGTGGGGTGGGGGGGGGGGCTCCCGACGGTCCCTCGGCCGCTCGTCTCCCACACCATCATCCCCAACCTTTTCAACCATTGTTCCCAAAAGCAACCTTTATGTCTCTCATTAGCCCTCAACTCCTTGTTTTAGCCTGTCTACTGGTCTATTTCCATCAGTTTCATATCTACACTATCCCCGTCATTCCCAAAACTATTCTCTAGGTATATTCCTTGTTCAAACTCTAATATTTCTTTCACAGCTGTTCATTTTTCCCGCCCTCTCCTCTGCTTTTATGTTTGTGGTTGCTTGACCCCTTTTCCTCGGTGCTGGGCATGTCGAACCACCCTGCACCCAAGCCCAGACCAACACTCTGACAGTCATCCTAAAATTTGCCTGGGCGGGGTATTGGCGGTTTAGACCGCCAGCACACGCCCCCGCCCCAAGTCAACTTCACTCACTCCTAAAGTTTCGAAGCTCATAGCCCCAGCCACAATGGCAGGCAGCACCAACCAAGAAAGGAAACAACTGCACCGCTGGTGGTTCGACAAACCTCGGTACGCATTGCAAGCCCGACAGGCTCGAGCGTATTGGTGGTTTTGCTCTGCCGTCCTAGGCTACCGGAGTCGCCGGGACCACTCACCCGGCAGGTCCCAGCACGACAAAAAAAAATAAAAATAAAAATAAATCTATTTTTAATTTCGGCAACAATTTCGTGTTTTTTTTTTCCCATGCTGGGACCTACCGGCCAGGCCGCCAGGGGAAAAAGGGTGGGACCCGAGCGGCCTACAGTCTTCGGCCGAACATAACGCACACTAAAAATAAATGTATACAAGGTATATTTCCGGCCAGATACAGCCAAAATAAGGGTGCTTTCTGTTCGGGGGAGGACGGTAGCCGCTGTGTCAATTTCTTCAATCATTTCCCAAAAAAAAAAAAAAAAAAAATTCTTCAATCAGCTAGTATGCAAAAGGTGCAGTGTTAACCTTAAGCATGGCCTGCTGTCGTTGATGCATGGATGCTGCACCCAAAGTGGGGCCAGGTTCAGGAAAGAAGTTCCAGCTGTAGCTTACACAATGTTCCCCAAAAACAAAAAAAAGCTCCCATCAACGTTTACTTGCGTCCAGAGTCTATAGCCATGCACACTGTTTTAGTACACACGCAGCTATGAGCTTTCTAACAGTACCCGGTTTTATGAATTCGCGAGAGAAGAAGGGCACTGCTGCGCATCAACTGGAGATCAATGATTTTTTAAATCAATGATTTTTCAAATCAATTGTGTACAAGTCCTTGGCAAATGGGTGGCCATGATTTCTATCTATCCTACAAGTGTTGCAAGGGAAATCTGCACCACGTGCCAGATGATCGACAGTCAGTTGGGGGGATATTGGCTTTTGACTGTCAAGTTTAAAATTTAAACGACTCCCAAACAGTGGCAAACACTCTTGAAGAACTGTGTATTGGCCAAAAAGATACTAGAAAATCATGAAAATGTCAAATGCATATATGCCCTCAAGCGCAGAAAAGGAAAGAACCAAGTTCAACAAACTCACCTTCCGAGTTCATCGAAACAAGGAGAGCTGGAGCACCATGTTCAGGTTTTCCTTGTAATTTCATCAATATGACACAAAGGCACAAAGACTGATGTGAGTCCAGTGGATAGTTGCACAGAATGGGGTCAGGTTCAGGTTTTCTTTGTAATACCATCAACGCTGGACAAGCAGAGCTCCAACCAGGCCGGCCAAGCCAGGGACAGCTCTGCACCGCTCCTGCAATGTACGCGAAGTTGCAACTACCTTCCTCCCCCGAATACAATGTACGGTCATTATAGTAGCTGTATTTAGACTGAAAGATACCACAAATACAGCTATAACGACCATACGTTGTATTCAGGGGAAGAAGGTATCAACCTCTTGTCATACTTTGTGCCTCTGTTCTCAAACCCACTTCATCCCCCCTCCTGGTATATTTGAGTCATGCACAACCTTGGCCCAATCCCAGTGATCTTGTCGATCGTGCCCAGCAAAATGTGGTCATCATCTTCATTGCCTGCAAAAGCCAAAGACTTTTCATCTTTCCCTCCAATGCAAATCCCTCCCCCACCCCNACCCCAATGCAAACCCCTCCCGCACCCTCAGTGCCCGGCAAAATGTGGTCATCGTCTTCGTTGTGCCTGCAAAAGCCAAAGCCCTTCCCCTTCGTCTCACACACAACCCAACACAGCAGTGGATCTACCTGGCGCCAGTCAGCACATCCCTTTTCATGTGCCTGCAAAAGCCAAAGCCCTTCCCATTCCTCTAACACACAACCCAACACAGCGGTGAATATATACCCCACGCCAGTCGGCACATCCCTTTTCATGTGCCTGCAAAAGCCAAAGCTCACACACAACCCAACACAGCGGTGGATATACCCCACGCCAGTCGGCACATCCCTTTTCATCACCCTTTGTCAACACCAGCAACCACAACAGCCACGCTCTCACGACACATCCAGTCTCACATACAACATGCACCTATCCCACCACAGTTCGCACACGTATCTCTCACCACCCATTCGCCGCATTAGCAAACTCGCACAACCTGCTCTCGGACATACATTGAGCTCCTGCAAATGTAAGATAGGTTTCCACAACTTTCCAGCCACACAGTAATCTCAACCGGGACCACACTCGTACTAGCTCGGAAATGCATCCAGCTTATTCTTGATTCGCAAATGGAGTAAATGACAGGAAGAGGGAAAAAGTCCGAAAAACAAAAGGTGCTTTCGTAGTGTGCCTGGAAGCTGTCGCATGACACAAGAAAGAACAAAAAGACTCTGAAGAGCAAATTAGGAATAGAACTTCCCTTAACGTCGTCATCAGGGGAAAAAATGAAGGTGCACAAATGAAGGCCATATCTGCATCCTGCATAATACCACATCAGCAGTCTGCTTCGCTAAAAATATAAAACCCTAAATGCACTAAACACGAAGGAAGTCCAACAAGCGGGAAAAGTTGAAAAACAAAAAAGAGAGAGAGAGAGAAAAGAAACAGTACAATTGCAAGCACCACTCTCCTTCCCAGATATACTACGATGGAATAAATGCAATGTCCACAACACTACCCACAGACAGTGACAACAACACTTTCCTCTAAGTGTAGAGCCATGCTTCATCCACAGCTCTCTTGATTCAGAGATCTTTACTTGGTCAATCAATCAAGCTTGGCACCAGAGTACAGGAGGCTGTCTCGAGTGGTCGGCATGTAGCAGAGACAGCACAACTGCAGACAGACAACGAAACACCCAAACCAACAGTACATTCATGTCAGCAAACGGACCGTCACATCAACAGAACAAGCACAAATGCCATTCTTTTAAAACTCAAATTGGTCATATAAATGATATAATCATATTCCTTGCGGTCTTCTGCATGTTCTCAAGTCTACTGTCTTCACTCGAATAGAATGTCCAGTCATTATCGCTGTATTTGGGCCGACTTCTTGTCTAGATGGTAGTCGGTGCTACCTGACAGCACCCGAAACAGCAACAGACTAATACATTGAGATCGGCAACCGAAAGAGCAACAACGGCGGACAACTGAGAGCTGAGCAAAAGAGAGAGCTTGGCAGCAGAGAGCAAATTACAAGAGGCTGCTGGAAGGAGAAGCCAACAAGAACAAGCATACTTTTCAACGGTGTGTGCACAGCCGCTGTTAGAAAAGGTTTTGCACGAGCTATAGACAATGTTTATGTTGTCAGTCTGTCAGAACAGATTTTGCAGCAAACGAGCATTGTTTCATACTCTTCAGGGGACTCTTCAGGGGCAGAAGGTCAGAAAATAAGCATGCATGCACACGTACGTGGTGATAAAGGGCCTTGCTCCACTACTCAATATGGGACATGCATTCGAGTGGCGTTACTGATGGGATTGTCAGTGCTTTCCTGTCAGGTGCATTTGGAGGAGTTCAACATTTTTAATGTATCGGGCTGAGTATGAGCTCAGGTACGTAGTGTTGTGGAGAGGAGTGAGGCCCAAACAATCACCTCACCGACATACAATATGCATAATCAGATTCCCGCAGCAGGAATGTAACTTCAAAGGCAGATTTAACGCGCACATCCCTTTTTAGGACTCACTACCAAACATCGCATACAGACAGACAGGCAGACAGGTAGATAGACAAAATAGACAAACAGATAGAAAACAGACAAGACAGAAAGGCAGACAGAAACGTAACACACAGACAGGTGGGCAGACAGGTGGGCATACAGGTAGATAGACAGATAGATAGACAGATAGACAAACAGATAGCAAATAGACAAGAAAAAAAGACAGACAGAAAGACTGACAGAAAGACAGACAGATACATAGACAGAGGAACAGACAGATAGATAGACAGACAAACGGACATAGATAGACAGCCAGATAAAACAGATAGACAGGCAGATAGACAAGACAGACAGGCTGGCAGGTAGGCGGGTGGGAAGACCAACAATCGGCTGGACGGAAGCATGTAGCAACCAGCCGGCAGTCAGGTGGACGGGCAGGCGCAGCGCATGGATGGCAAATAGGGGGCAAGACAAGAGGAGGACACATGGATCGGTGGAGGGACCAATGGACGCCTGCGTAAACACACAGACAGCCAGACAGACATAAAGAGGGAGACAAAGGCAGGGTTGAGAGGGAGAGAGAAATAGCCCGACAGACACAGACATATGAAACAGAGTACAAGGACAGGCAAGATGCAAGGACTCTAAAGCGAGTGATAACCTACCCCAAGAAGCACACCAATGAGCACGATGATGCCAGTAGTCCACGCCACAGCTCGACGAACAAGCATCGTTGCAGCAATCACATCTGCAGGATAACCTCGTAGCAGTTCCCGACGCAAATCCTGAATCGCATTCATAGATTTTCCGTGCATGTCCCCGGCATTATCACCAAGGAATGCAATTTGAACTGTAGCCTTCCCTGGAGATTTCACCCATTGAAAAACGTAAATAAATTAATTTAGTTAAACAACAGAATTAGCAACATCCAAGTGCACAAGCCCTGTCACAAGAAACTGGTGGAATGCTATTAAGATCTGTCACAATAGCATGTGACATCAACCCATGTGACGACAGCACATACGCATTTGTGCTCTCTGCTTGTACACGACTACCTGGATATCTGTGTGATTTCGCGACTTGGTTTTCTGTATATCATTCTCACTCATATTCCTTGCACTTGGAAAGTAGCCAGGATCATAACAAGAAGAAGAATCAATCTCCTCTCTCTCTCTCACCTGACGAAGTGCGGCAGCCACGAGCTAACCAGCGGAGGTGATGTCTCTCTGCTGCAGGTCGCTCGAGGAAGACCCAGATATGGCGCCCAGATAAGCACACTGCACCCCACGGCTATGGCCGCCAATCTCCACCACTCCCTTCGCTCTACCTCCTACTCTATTACTCTAGTGCCGCACACTGAAATATAATGCAGCGCCTGGAAGGCTAGTGCCGCTCCAGCAGCGTGACGCCAAAACTGGCAAATGCCCAGATGTGCTGGTCCTGAGGGCTGGCACAGCTTTATTGTGATGGGCCTGGCTGGGCAGGCCTGCAATCAGGGGGCCAGATCGCAGGACCACGTCCTGGCCTGGTGGCCTAGTCAACTCGGCCAGCCTGGATCCCTACCGGACGTCCAGCCTGCTGATGCAGCAGGGTCCTCCTCATCACTACGGACGAACCCGGAAAAGGACCAGACAAACGACTCGGCAAAAAAATAAATGAATGAAGAAACAAATGCCGAGTCAAAAGAAACCGCACCATGAGACAGACAAACAAAGGTCCAGACAAAAGACTCAGCAAAAAAAATAAATGAATGAAAAAATAAACGCCGAGTCAAAACAAAACAAGGTGCGGGATGAGAAACGCGTGCCTGGCCAAAAATATGGTCGAGGCCTCTCGTGGCCCAAAATGGGCGCACGGCCTGGGCCCCTAACAATCGTCGGGCCCCAAGGGAGGGCCCGCCGGTGTGCAGGCCATTTTTGGTCCCGTTGCCCCGAGCCTCCATGTTTCTTGGAGACAGCCTCTCCTTATCTCAAGTGCGTTAGGTCATGTACTGCTGGTTTGACATTGACAAGGCATGATAGCCACTGAAAGAGCTTATTAAACAGCCAGTACTTCCTAGAGTCGTGCCCTTTAACGCGCCACGATTTTAGGAAACGTACGGGCTACTACAGGAGCGCCCAAATTCATCTGACTAGAAACGTTTCTACTCTATTTTTCTCTGCGGCCGATAGCGGGGCTGCAATCAGACTCGTTCTCAGACACACTTTTCATGCATGTAAACAGCAACGCAGCATACTGGCGACATGCGCCCACTCAAAACTCAGAGATATGGCTTTCAGATACGAGTTCACTCTCAATTGGCTATGGCGACTTCAGCGCCCAAACATCTCACTGTTCACATACACTGGATCACCCTGGATATCCCACACGCATCACTCTAACATTCGAGCACACACACACACTCACTACTAACTACAGCTATGGCAGCTATGGCTGCCTCTAACCTATCGCTATGCTAACTCCTCCTCTCTTGCCCACTGCGTCCTCCGGGCTCATCTGCAGACCTCCTTGCACAAGTCGCTGCCACAGCGCTTCCGCATGGCTCACGCAGGAATGAATGAATGGCTGGGCTCTGCCTCTTGATTCACACTTCAGAAACTCGTTGGTCTGCCCTTTGCCATCGGCCCTTGGTGCTTACAGTCCCCCTGTGGTACTTGCTGGACCGGACTGGGACTGGCTGGACCTTCCGTTGACTGACTGTGGACTCACCGCTATCCTACCGCCGTTGCACTGCTGTTGCACTGCGGTTTAGTCCACCACTTGCCTCACCACTTGACCACTTGCCCACTTGCCTACCTTCTAGAAGGTCTACAGCTAAGCTTCCAGAACTCACTAAGACTCCTACGCTATAGACCTACAGATCGAACCCCTGCTGTCTATGGACCTACGACAGGTCTACCAACTGCCTACGAATACACAGGTCACAGGTTCAATTCTCGGGGTCTACACAGATACTGTACATGGGTAGGGTGAGGTCTAGGTATCGAACCCTGGGTACTGCATCCGCTACTGCTAAAAGGTGAAAACCGTTTCAGGGCCAAGTACTGCTGGTTTAAGGGCATATTCACAGTGGGCTTTCTTCGACGTACGTAACTGTCAGTCAAACCAGCACAAGTACATATGCCCTAAGCAAAGAAGACATCTCAAATCTTGAAGCCAAAACACCTGCGAGATAATGCCATTGATTATGATGAGCAAATGTTCAACATCCTGTTAACAGTATGTTCACAACGGAGAGACCAAGTCTACTAACAGTCTAACAGTATGTTGGCGACAGAGAATAAGTTTTGGTTCCTTTCTAATGGCACACAATACAGAACAGCCCCGATTCTGAAATCGCATGCAGTGTTCTGCACCAGGATAGCAAAACGGCTGGTCCTTCGGGGCATCCTTAGAAATTGGGACGATACAGACAAGACTAGCATGCCCCCTACGCAATGATGACACATAAATCCAGAAATGGCCCAAATTAAGAAAGAGAAAGAGAAGAAAGAAGGATCAAGCGGGGCATCGGAGAGGGAGAGAGAGGAAACGAGCCTCGAGGAGAGAGAAAAGTGAAGACGGCAAGCTTGCAAAATCAAAACATCTTACCATCATAGCCAAGAAGGTACTTCTTGAGCTCCTGTGCGAGACAACTGAACAAGAATCTCCCCACATTTGCAGCTCTCACAGAATCTGAGTCCTGCCACAATTCCTACAACAATTCACAGACGACAAAATTAATATTTTTTTCCATTGCCCAAAGCAGACGACTATCGGTATTAAGGTACTCGTTATGCTAAAGCAGCTACACACTAAACTAGGATTCTTTTTTTTTTCTGTCTGAAGGGTACATACTACATACAGTTCCCGTCCCAAAATGCGCCTTCCACTTCCTAGAAAACGTTCCCTGACACCTGCTCCCTGTGTTCTTTTCTTCCCTTTTTTTTTTTTTTTTTGCTCCTTTTTTTTTCGCTCCTTTTTTTTTTTGCTCCTTTTTTTTTTTTTTTTATCCTTGCGAGGCTTGTGGTCTATATTTTTGTGGTAAAATGTAAAGACAACAGAACAGAAGGGTCCTGATACAAAATTGAAGGCTACTGATACCCTAACAAAATCGAAGGCTACTGTTACCTTGCATGCATGATGCTGCATGGAAAACCTCTAGCACCTCTCGACTGTCACAGACCTCTCAAGTGCCACGCACCTCTCACATGCCGCCACGCACCTCTCACATGCCACTCTCACAAGTTCCAAGCGTCCACACACTGTCTGCATGCCCCTGTACGTCGATTGACTGTGAATGCTACTACACTCTTCACCCTAATAGAACGCCAGGTCATTATCGCTGTGTCAGGACTGAAAGTTGGCCCAAATACTGCTGTAATGACCAGGGGCTCCATTCGGGTGAAGACGGTAGCAACATTGTCACGATGAGCACAGCACACATATCAACTTCTTAAACCGCCATTCCAACGGCGCCTGCACTGTACATTTTGCTTGTCTACAAATACCAGGCCAAAATCTTCAGTACCCAGGCCCGGTTGAGGTTCAGTGGGGGAGGGTTACCACAACTATTTTTCCTCCAAGCACTGTATAGAATTTAGGCTTGGGGAAATGCAACTTTTGGTTGATCAAAATAGGTCCGGATCCAGATGGAGGGGTGGTTTAACCACTCAACACGAGAAAGGCGCATGCAGAAAATTTGCTGGGGTGCATTCAGCAGGTAATGAAAGGGGTCAGATTGCACGCGGCGACATACCTCCGATGCCGACATGGTACTGATTATCAGCTCAGGCTGATCTGATGCCGACAGCGGGCTCTCCTGCTGACGCTTGACCAGCTGCTCAATGCTTCGGTGCAGGCAGACGAGTTCCGTCAAGAGTTCACTATCGGCTGTCTGACGAGTCAAGACAAAGTGCATCCATGTCCCCAGCAAGTGTCAAACGACAACCACAACGTCCAACAGAAGGGTCAAAATGGAAGAGAAAGCCAGGGGAAAGGCATGATGATGTTGACTGTATCTTGTCTTGTCCATCAATAGACAAACCTTAACAAACACCAGATCCTTCGAAAACTCTGGTTAATACATTCCCTGTCAATCAGCCAGTAGTGAGATTTTTGCGACAACTACTGACCTGCCAATTGGTGAAATCGACACATGTTTATCAGGAGCGGCCCGTACAGACCCTCAGTTTTCTCACTGAATTCCAGGAGAAGAGAGTCCTACAAGGTACCATGGAAAGTTGCATACAAGAGAAAAAGAAACCCATGACTGCCTCAAGTATCAATCCATGCAAAGAAGAAGAAGAAGAAGAAGAAGAAGAAGAAGAAAAAGAAGAAGAAGAAGAAGAAAACGAAGAAGAAGAAGAAGACGGGATGGAAAATGTGAAGAGAATGATGCTTCAGCAGCAGTTGGCCATAATGAACATCCCCATTGAATGTTCATTAGTTCGAACTGTGAGCATGTGTCACGGACATTTTCTTCTCGTAACAAGGACTGCATTTGAAGAGTCACTGACTCTCACAAATAGGTGCCGGGCACAGAACAGCAGCACCGAATTAGCTCCCCGCCTCAACAGTTGGTTTCCACAGACTGTTCATATCGAGTGAACTAATCAGGCTGCTCATCACATTAATGCTCCCCTTGTTAGCCCACCTTTTCTGTTTTTCTTTTCCCTGCTTGTGATTCTCCCTATCACAGACACAGAATAGTTCCTGGATAGCAGATCTTTAAGGAATTGTCCTCACTTTTAAAATCACACCGTGCTGTCTACACTTAACCTGCCGCCTGCTCTTGTCTTCCCTGTCCATTCACTATTCTAACAGTCGTCCGAATGAAGTTCAAGGGACAACATGCATCCAGTTCATCATGCCTCTAGTTTCCAAGACTGGCAAGCTTGCCCAAAACCGCACAACGGATGAATGACTACCCACTCAAAACAAAGTTCACAAACAAACAAACACCAGAAACCTTGAATCCCAAGACCCCTGACGATATGAGGACATTCTCCACTTACTATCATCATGCATAGACACACAGTTGTGTGCTCTGGACTGGGAAAGAAGGGATGGGAGTTATTTGCAACTACCCTTAAACCACTAGTACCTTTGCCGCTACAGAAATGAGGGAAAACGCCACCTCCCAAAGAATTCGGGCCGCGCCCAACGACGACTGCCATTGATAAATCTAATCGGCGGCCTTCGTTTCGTTTCGGCCTCCTGAAAGGTCGGAGGCCCGCTATTTTCCAAACCGACAAAGGTACTCGTGGTTTCTTTCTTCTTCCAAAAACCGTTGTGTGCTCTGTTAATGTGCTCGAACTCTTCCCTTTTTCACATAGATGATAGACCGGAAAACATTTGTCAATGCGTACTGCGATCACTAGTGCAGGGGTCATGCTAATCTTCTCTGTTGTTGCAATCTCAAAAGATGCCCCATAGGACAGTCATACTTTAGCCTGCAGTTTCGAATGTGGTTCCCTTGTCCGGGAAGATGACACACTTTCGTCTATGCGTACAAAATTACACAAGGGGAATGCTTGTCGAATACAACATGTCATGTTTTCAGACCGAGCACATTACCAAAACACTTTGATCTACCTGGCCCATGTGGCTGAATGGTACACACATGTTGCAATTAATAAACAGATCATCAGTTTGAAATGTGAATTCTAGTTGAATCAGATCAACAATGTTCAGGTTTAGGCACCTCTGAAGAAAAAAAAACTGGACGCAGAGCTCACAAAAGCACTCAGTGCTCACCTTCTTCATATCAAGCTCGATGAAGCCACCTTCTGGGAAATTCACAGTCAGCACCCCTTTCCCAGCCTCCGAATCCGGCTTATACTGTCCTCCGGCGCTTTCTGCCTGTCAACAAATTCCCATATTTTCATCCACATCCCCAAAACCAGAAATTACAACGCACCACTTCCAAACTCAGAAGACTTGACAGTGTTGTCACTCTCTTTGCTAGTACAGCTCCAAGCATACCACATCCTGCCACACTGCGATAGCACCATCCCCATTCATGCAGGTTTAGGGAACACTCACATCATGACTTCCCTGGATGCATCTGACAGAAGATACGGCCACCTTCATTAGCAAATGTCACGGTAGGAATACTCCTTGAGGCAACAACTAACCTCCCAAGTAGCCATCCAAAAGAAAGATTCACAGAATTCGGCAGATTCTACACAGTTTCGACTTTCAACAAACATAAATCTCTTCTCGGCCTCTTTTGGCTAACAAGATCAAGCGTAGTAGTATCTCTTCTGAACAGCTTAATATCTGATCCCTGCTCCATCGGACCATTCCAAAAAAAACAAAAAGAAAAAAAAAAGCAATGGCGACAATTGAAGATTCTTTTATATGTCATCTTAGATATATATGGGATGTCTGGCGTGCAGTCGTTGAGGCTTTACGTTCTTAGACTTCCTTCCCTGCTGAGTGTCCGCAACGACGCATTCATTATTGGATACCTGGCGGAGGTTTCGGCATATAGCCAGATTTGCCTTTAACATTAGACTGTGTAAGCGCCCGAGATAAGGCATCCTCCGCCCCAGATAAACTACCCACCATGCAAGGTTCTACGAAAACCAATTGTTTTGGCAGTTACGACACCTTTGGATGAAAAAGTGGTATTTCAAGCTTGGTGGTCGCTGACTGATATACCTTAATGATGGTCAGCTTAAATCATTAGACCATGAAATGGCTGCTTTTTGCAAGACAATCGATTTCCGTCTAACTTGCCTGCTTCCTCGTACATTTCCCATCATCATTGCCACAAACCTTTTTTTTTTTTCTCTTTTTTTGTCAGCGGTCGCTCCATCTATTGGTGGGGAGCATCACATGCTGGAAACCGGGTCCAGCATCCTGATTGCCACAAACCGAAAAGACCCGAAACCCCCATTTCCCACTTCAAGCAAGATAACTCACCACAGAAAGCAGCGCCTCATCCATACACTTAGCCCCACACTCGCTAGCGTCCTGACAGCCAACATGAAGCACTCTGACCTCTTCTCCAGCAGTTTTCGGTATTGCCGAGAGCAATCGAAGAAGGTGAGATCCCATTTCTTGTTGTGTGCCCTTATGTTCAGTCGACGCATCCACTACAAGATTTCGCCATTGAAAATTATCAATTCCAGCACTGCTGAAAGCAGTCCCATTTGCACTAAGCACGTCTGCACAGCACAAACAGCACACGATGATTTGAGGACCGTTGAGCTAACAATTACAGCGTAGTTACACTTGGCCTTCCTTGGCTGAATCTTGTCGTTTATTGACCAATTAGGTAAGAAACAAAAACAAAAAAGTCCAAGAGTATACCATACGGCTTCATGCCTCATGCACGTAGTCAGCATCAATGCACAACCGCTACATGAGCTTCATGCCAAGAATAATTGGGCAAAAACAGTTCGCATAACATGCTTTGACACTCATGTACACACCTCGTGCGAGGAAAAAGACGGACCAGCAAACTAACAAGTCTAATGGAGTGGAGGTGTGCATGTCCGCTTCTTTCAGGATGAGACAACTAACGCAACATCGCCAATCGTCTCCAAGGAGGTGAGGAAGACTGCACCATCCTTCATCCTTGCTGCTGATGTGGAGGGAGGATGGGCGCCATAATCAGACCTGCACACTCGACACGTCAGAGGATGTCAGAGGGGAATGCACAGTGCTGAGGTGGTGATAGACGGGGAGATGCCGGTAGAAGAAGTGGGCGAGAGGAGGTCCTTCCTGAGCAGACAATACCTGACGTCGCCAGGTAAGTTCAGGTAAGCTTCTCGTTCATCTCTCTCCAACTCACAGCCCTGATCCTCATCCTCCTCGCCCAACCTCAGAACCTAGTCAGTAGCTATCGTGGCGATGGCCAACCAGCATAGTCTCCTCCCTGGCTGGCGCCAATCAGCAGAGGGCGCCAGCAACACTCCAGCAACCTTGCTAAGCAACACTTGGACATGTGACAGCGCAAGGCAGAATGACCTCCATGGGGCCTGGTCAACTCTTTATAGGGTTGACTCGCGCCGACCAGCCTCCAGTCTCCTTGGGTCGATGGCCCAGATGAATCGGAAGTCAATGGCCTGGATGCAACGCAGTTCTCAATTCCCCTTGGGTCGACTCGTGCCGACCAGCCTCCAGTCTCCTTGAGTCGACGGCCCAGATGAATCGGAAGTCAATGGCCTGGATGCAACGCAGTTCTCAATTCCCCTTGTGTCCCACTTGGACTGGAATCTTCTGGATACCTGCAGACAGCCAATGATGTGCATCTGATCGACGGCTGTGGCTGACCAGCGGGATGACTTTGACTTTGGGCCTGATTTTCTCCCGTGATGGGTCCGACCGTTAACTTTCCAAAAGTCAACTGTCGCTCGTGGGGGTTCTGGGCGCAGTTTTAGACTCACACCAGGATACCCCATGACCGTAGGCCTTTTCTCAGACATTTTCCAGGCCTGGGACATGATCCCTTTTGACCCCGTTTCAGGCCTTTGACCAGAAGTGACGACCTTAGCCTGCGGCAGTGCGGATTTGAGGTGAGTTTATTACAATCACTTTCTTCTTTTCCAAAGGGGGTAACCCCCCCTCCAAGCATTTCCTTATTTGCAGAATAGAATAGCACTTCTTCTTTCCGGTAAAATATGCATTTTCTCTACAGATTCACAATCAGCATCCCGAAACATGACCATCTTCACCCAAATATAATGCCATGTCATTATACCTGCATATGGACTGAAAGTTGCCCCAAGTACAGCATTAATGACAAGGCCTTCTCTTCCGGTCAAGACGGTAGTCTGGTCAATCTACGGTATTATATATGATTAAGCCAAATCCAGGAAGAATGACACTATAATGAAGCATTGGGGGGAAACGAAAATACAAAAGGCAAGGAATAACAAGCTGGATGAAGGCAGTAGTAACTCACCCCGGGATGCACCACTGAGCAAGAGCGAGAAAACCGATTGAGGCCTCACAAACGGATCTGGACGAAGCAAATCATCAAGCTAGGCAAAAGACAACACCACGGCAGCACCACTCCCTCGCGATCCCCCAGAAATATGGAAAAGACGAAAACAGCACACACACACAAAAGTATTAGCCATGTGCCAAGGCCAGAATCATATGGAAGTCACCCTTCATCCGACCTACCCACCTCAAGCACCATGCACCACAGTGCCCTTCAGAGCCCTTCTTATCACACCCTTCATCCAACCAAATCTTGGACAATTTTCTGCACCCATAAACTGTAACCCCTATTTTTTTAACGGCAACCGGTGACTCGTGGAACGCAGCAGAGCATGCGCTGAAGAGAGGCAAAACAGAAATATGATGTTTGGACATACCCTGGCAATGGCCAGGGAGAAGAGAAGGGGTGGGTCAATGGGTACACACATTTCGGCTGATTGTGATGCACACCCGCTCTCTACCCCATAGCATGAGGAGAAGAGGATGGATTTCAAAAGCATGTTCGAGGTAAATTGGACCCAGCAACCTGGGTGACAGCAAGGACGCCCTAAATCAATCGCAGCTGCAGTAAGCCGGTCTGCAGCCTCTGACACAGAAAAACTCTGGGCATCAGCCAGAGCAGGCTGCCCCAGAAAGTTTCTCGGAGGAAGCCATTCTGGGTACCGGTGCGCTGTTGTGAACAACTGAGCCTGTGTCCAGAGAAGCTCCGGGCTGCATGCACTGCGACCCAGGTACCGCCTGCCTCCACACTATTACTGAAGGAGGCTGGTTCAGCAGTTGGGACATTTGAGCTGGGGAAATGCTGCGTGTAAAGCTGGTGCAGACCACCAACCTCCATAGCTGGGCAGCCATAGCTGGCTGCTGGAAAGTAGAGAAACTGGGTGCTCTCCGGGAAGTGTGTGTGGAACGGATGAAGCCTGGTATGGTGTGAGGAGGAGGAGGAGGAGAGAGGAGACTCACCGTGCATTCTTCTGTTGGGTGCTAATCAACATGTTGCACTGGTGAAGTAGAAAAGAGAGAGGCTAGTTTTAGGGCAAACTAGTTTTAGGGAAAATGCAATCACATTGGCCGGCCCATGGGAGAGAACACCGCAGAGCACATGAAGTTCATTGTTGTTCTGGTTTGGTGATGGCCGACTGATGGGGAAGAGAATCTTTATCGCGAGACTTGTACATGTCAATATTTTTAGAGTGTGTGATCATATCATTCACGGTGCCAGTCAAGGCTGATCAATGAGAACATAATATGCATGCTATTTGTGATTCTTCTTCACAGTTTCGTTGCTCATGCAAGTTTTTTTCCTGCAGGTCATCAGTTCTCCCCCACATTAGAGGTGGACCTTTCAGATTATCTGCCATTCCCACTTGGACCCCAGCAAACTTCACTACTTTCAGTTCGTTATGCTCATGTTAGCTACCGGGTGAAAGAAAACTCCAATGGTTTACTTGCCGCAATCGCTAATGAATGGAGTTCCATAATGACGAAGCTAACGCAGCACACAAACTCGGTGAAAAGGAATGATTTTTGGCTTTCTGAAGGGCATAAAAGTCGAGCAGCGCATTTTTTACGTATGACAGCTTTCCAGGGCAACCTTGGCAACAAGTGAAACCATGAAAGGGGAAACTCGCATGGTACCTTCTCAGCAGTGGCAGAGTCAATCGTAACCGGTGGCGAGACACCAAGAAGAACTGCCGTCGCAGCAGTAACTGTTCTTGCCGACCAGACGTCGACCTGTTGAAGAGAACACACAGCACAAGGAGGAGGACAGGACAGCCATTAACATTACATCAACTGGACAAAGATTGGATGAGAGAGCGTGGACAAGATCTACACCACATCAGCAGGAACACAGTATAAGAGTGCTGGAATATGTTTCTCGTAGCTGCTTTGATTAGTGTCTTTAGCAGAGAAATCCTCAGGCCTTGCAGCTCAGGCATCTGATGGGAAGCAGGAGGTGGCAACTACTTTGGAGTTGCAATTCCAAATTAAAGAAGCCAGCACACGTCGGAGTCCCCCTTGGGTGTGGGACCTAGCAATTACCGTTCAGAGTCTTGCTGACTGTTTGAAGAGGCCGGGGGGAGGCATGTAGGAAGGCTTTGCAGGAATACACAGGGGTAGAAAACGCATTTTCTGATTTGGTGAAAATTGTCATATCGTCTATGTACATGTGCCTGCCGAGCGCGTGCCTGGGCAGCCGAGCATGTGTATGTTGTGCCCGGGGGGCACAGAAAAACAGCCTAGGTACAAGATGAGAACCACATTGTAATAAACCACAAAATTGCACACTGAGATGTCTGTGTTTTTTCTGAGTTTTCCAGCTGTTCTGTGTGTTTGCTAAGATATCTGATGTCTGAGTCTGTTGTTCGTATTGCAGGTGCTGTTATCTGTGCGCTGTCTGCCTGTCTGAGTGCTGAGTGCGTGAGTGACCGGGTGTGATGGCCTGCATTATTGGTTTGGCACGCTCGAGCATGGTACTAACCCCTGACGCTGGGATTGCCATGATTGTGGGCTGCACAGCAGGTACCAGGCTGGTGTAGCTAGGCCAAAGTAGGCCAAGAGCAGGCAGTACCATGTAGGTAGGCAGAAGAAGACGCAATAGGACTTTGGGGTAGGCCAAGGAATTTCCTGAATCACAGTAAGCCTAGGGGAAACATGAGGAAGGTATCGGCTGTATACAGTCCAGAAAGGAGTCTAGGTTCAGGTCCTGCAGGCAGTGTGGTAGTCCGCAGGAACCAGTAGGGAAGGGCCTAGAGCCGGGTAGGCTCGAGGAAGGTGAATGGTGAATGAGAAGGGCGAAGAGCGAGAAATACCTTGGCTATGGTGGACCTCCACCTTCATTATCGTGGTTGGCAATGCACTCGGAAGGCCCCTAACAGGGTCCAAGTGCACTGGTACCTCGTCCCTGAGCGTGGGCATGGCAGAAGATGAGGACGAAAGGACATTGGGAGCATTTGTGTTGTCCTGTGAACACCTGAGGGCACCGCAGGTGCTCCGTCATAGCCAGCAGCCGTCCACTAGATAGTGAGAGGTGTATAGGAGAGCCAAGAGAGCCCATTCGGACATGCCAGCAGTCGGGGGCAGTCATGGAATACTTCGAACATTGATTCTGGCTTCTGCNGCCAGCAGTCGGGGGCAGTCATGGAATACTTCGAACATTGATTCTGGCTTCTGCATTAATTGTCGATGTTTCTTATTATTAATAAAGATGGAAGTGGAGGCGACGAGTGAGAAGTGGTGGAGGTGAGATGAGGGACACGAGGCTTTGCAATCAGCTCGTTATCATCTTCTTCTTCCTCCATTCTCTGTTCCCTTGTCTTATTCTCTTCCCATTCTCTTACATTTGATTAGCGGTTAAATGGCATTGTCTCTTTGTGGATTTTTGCAGGACTTTTGCATTAAAAACTGGCAGACTGGAACAATAACGACATGTTTTTTTGGGCGTGCATGCTGAAAGAAAGCAACCACAAAGCACATGAAAAGTGGCACTGTGCACGTATTATACCACCAGTACCTCGCCCAGCTAGTTTTCTCCGACACGGCCATTAACGCGCCGCATCAGACAGGGGTCCGGGCAGCGAACCACTGGCGGCCACAGCTAAAATGGTGGAAAAGGGGGAGAGGGGGGGGTGAAGGAGACTTTACGGGACTTCAATGATATCGGGGGGAATGTTTTCACAGAGGCCGTGCTACTGCCCAGAATGGATTGTACTACGAAATCCGGAAAGATTCTCAGTGTCGTTTTCTCCTTTTCTTTTGTTCCTTTCCTTTTCTTATAGCTCCCCGCCAGCTATGCAGGGCCGTTTAAATGATCTTCTGGAACTTCCAAGAATGCATCCATCCATTTTCAGGGCCAAACAGTGTCTCCTTTTTTTCTTCTTCTTCTTTTACTTTCTTGATGCTGAAAACAACGTGAGGGAGCTGAGATACCCTCATTGAGGGTATGCTCACACTTTGATGTTCTGAGAGTGTATCCAACTGCATTCACGACCCTAGCGTTCAGCATACCAGTCTGCCTGAGGCATGTCTGGGCGAGGTGCTGGTGGCTTAAATTCTAGTCGGCAATTACACCACTACTCCATCTGGACCTATTTTTTGACAAACCGAAAGTTGCATTTCCCCAAAATCTTCAGTGTCGGCCTGAGGAAAAACAACAGTGGTACCGAACCTATTTTGACGAACTGTAGATTTTGGAGCCCCGGTGCTTGTACGCAAGACAATGAACAGCGCAGGAGCCGTTGGAGTGGTGGTTTGGGCCTTCCATCACACTCACAGCAACCCCCCTCCACTTGCAGTTGCTTCCATCCGAAATAAACTACCGTCTTTGCCCGAATAGAACACCCGGTCATTATAGCGGTATCTGGTGCAACTTTGAGTCTAGATACAGTGATAATGACGGGGCATCGTATTCGGGTGAAGACGGTAGATGCCATTCCAGAGCAATCGAGAAGCAATTGCACCCATGCAATATGATATTGATCACGCACCCACCTTAGGAGGTCCGAATTGAGTGAGACATTTTTGTACTGTCGTCTTTTATAATAAGAATAAGAACTTTAAAAAATAATAAGAATAAGAATAAGAACTTACACAACTGTCATAACTTGAAATTACTTCCTGATCAAGAAGGTGGTGTTTTATACACAATCGGGTCATACACAGTCGTGGAGGCATCGAGGCAAACCAACCTCTGTCCGTGCAGCCGTATCCAGACCGGATCTGCTCCGAAAGAATTTTCCTCCGAGGTTGTCGACAAAGACAACCAACGCGTTATCCTGCATAATTTGTGGGCAAAGAAAAAGGACGTTAAGCTAAGTCAACAGCTTCACTGTTCCCCAGAGTCGAGGGTGCTCGACACCAATCCTTCGTTTCACATGATTCAACACAGCAACACAGTATGCCTCAACAACCTTTACCAGCATTTATCAGCAGACTATTGACCAGCATGCTACACAGAACAGCACTTACCATCAGCCAGCGGCCAGCTGTACCTCGGTCATTTACCAGCATCCTTTGATAACTGAAACATTTATTTTATTTTCAATCCTTAAAACATTGGCCATCTCAACATCCTAAGCACACAATTCACTTCACCCAAAAAGGGAGGCAGCCCCTCACCCTTGCCTGCCTGACTATTTTGATCACCGAACCTTTCAGGCAGCCCCTCATCCTTGCCTGCCTGACTATTTTGATCACCGAACCTTTCTTCCAGCCACCAGATCCCATCCAAAATATCCCACTGTGCTTATGCCCTAAGACACCATCCAAGGGCACAACGCTGTATCGCCACCAAGTGGCCATTTACCACATCCAGCTCGTCCAACCTTCATTTTTTTGTCCGGTACGGAGCGGCAACTGGTCGTCTGGTACAGAACAAGGCTCGTCTTGCACCAGGACGAGTCACTTTGGTGGCAAAACAGCATTGTACAATGCTTGTCCGTGATTGGCACCGGAAGCAGGCTGGGACACTCGTGTTTAATACTGGAAGGAGGATGGAGCCTTGAGTGTCCGTCTGGTACAGGAACGAACGAAGAACCATGTTTATTTTTCTGTTTTGTTTTTTTTTACCCATGGTCCTGCACCGGTATTTCCATTTGTCGTCCATCAGTCCAGTTGACAGTCTGGTTCAGGAAATCGGCCGATAACGAATCGGTCCAGAATCCATCCCTCGAGTACCAAAGCTGGGCCGGACCCCTGCCTGTCTGGGTCCAGGACAACTGTTTATCCCAGGCCCAAAGGAATGAACATGATTGCAAGCTGCATTTTATTTGTATTCAGCAAACCTGCCTCGTACCAACACCTGTCCCAGAACCGGTCTCCCATCTGGGGCCACTACAAACGCTTTGTCCTTCCTGCTACCATAACAATTATCGGTGGTCCTACCTCGCACCACGACAACTCATGGGCCCAGTACCAGGACAACCGTGAGTCGAGCCTTTACGACAGGTAAACGCTTGTGGACCTCACCGCACCAGAACGGGGCTTTGTGGCAGGAAAAAAAAACGCAACAGAAGCTTGCCTCTCTAGGACCAGGGCGATTAACGGACAGGCAAATGGTCCTTAAATGTCCTGTACCAAAACCCTTCCTGCCTTCCCTTACCAGGACCTTTCCTGTTTTCCTTTTACCGGTATTCGTCTCTGATGTGCCGTCGAAGGGCCCACAATTCGTAAGGGCCCACAAATTCGCAAGGGCCCACAATTCTTATTACTCAGTTCCTAATAATATATAGAGACCATTCCTCTAAGCCTGCAATCAGGTCTGTCCCTCTCTCTCCTTTTCCCTTCGCCCTTTGCATCACTTTCCCTCTACCAGCTTAGCGCCCTTCCTTCCACAACCAACCTACCTCTGTCCGCTACACTCCGCCTGCCCTGGTCTCCCAAGCCTGTACCATTCTCTCTCTCTCTCTCTCTCTCTCTCTCTCTCCTGTCTCTTATACACATCTAGATGTGTATAAGAGACAGGACTGATCTCCACAGTGGCTGGGTCAACTCTAT
>BFEA01000205.1:2389269-2413080 GCA_003427395.1 Chara braunii | reverse complement strand
AGAGAGAGAGAGAGAGAGAGAGAGAGAGAGAGAGAGAGAGAGAGAGAGAGAGAGAGAGAGAGAGAGAGAGAAGAACGAGTGAGAATAAGAGTGGGAAACAGGGACGAGGCGGAAGGCATGACACTTTATTATCTTCTACAAACGCGCATTTGGCAGTGAACGGGACCGGAAGATGAAGCCCGAAATACACTGATAAGGGAGACAGAGCCTTCGCAGCATCCCCGTTCTTGCAGGAGATTCATTCATGGCTTCCTTATCAAACAGGGGGGGGACACATTGGGGTAAGAACATGTCTATGTATCTGACTTGACCCGTGACCAAGACCCTGTGTTAAGAAAGGGTCGTGAGCACGCTGAAGGCGTCCGGTGTCCGACAGAAGAACAGTCAATGAATGGAGCCATAAATCAACCCACGTCCTTCGAGAGCTGTCCCGCACTCATTCGGCCCGAGTTCGCCGCCCAACAGGGCTGTCCCTAACTCCGACGCCTCCTAGAAGGGGGACGGTAATAAGTTAGACAACCCCCATAACCCTGCAAGTTGCTGAGGACCTCGGAAGCGGGGGCAGCGAGTGACAGGCGCCGTGGCTCTTGGCTTCAGCGAACTGCAGGTAGCCCCTCCCCGGATTTTCCCCACAGCGCGCCAGTGCGCGCACACCCTGGGTCCTCACACAGCGCACTGCGCAGCATACATGGTAATTACTACTAATTAGTAATTAATAATTACCAATGAGATAGTCAACCAACGTGGGTTCACCACAGTGACTACTAATTACTACTAGTAGTAATTGCTAATTACCAACGAGTTACCATAGTGACTACTAATTACTGCTAATTAGCAACTACCAACGAGATAGTCAACCAAGAGGCACGATTACATGATCAGCAGGGCAGGACGCTTTGAGGTACCTTTGAGCCCTGGCTGCAAGGGTGGAGACCTGAGTGAAACACAGCCTAAGCCTTGTTGAATAAGAACATAGAAAACACAACAATTGGATCAGAAGCTTCCCTCACAGACAAGAATGGCACACAGGATGAAGGTTTGCTACTTTATTCAGGTGCTAAAGTTAAAGAAGTAATCAAAAGACTGARGGCCTTCTTGTGCACATGGGAAACATTACAACGCCTTTGGTCAAAACGAGGCTGATGTACCATTCATTACAGAAACAAATGGCAAAAGGAGGCTTTGGGGGAAGAGGGCGGAGTCGAGGAGGAGGGGGAAGAGGGGATGGAAGGGGGGAGGGAGGTGGGCGGAGAGGGAGGAGAGGGAGGAGAGGTTTCTGATGCAACAAACTCGATTCCTCACACTAGAAATGAAATGAAGTCCACTCACGTTGTTACTCAGGAGCTAGCACAGTGCATTCTGCCTTGCTAACAGATATTCAAAAAAATAACACAACTAAGACCCCAAGCCCCAAACCCTTCCGATCCCGGCTGCTCCCCTCCCCCGTCTCCCCAACATACCCACCTCCTTTGGCACACAAAATACAAGTTCCTTCAGATTCATGGGTCGAACAGGCACAACAAATGCAACCATATGTGAAAATGCAACAGGGAACAAAGGAAAAGAACAAAAATGGTGCAACCCCATTGACACCACAAAAAGATTTGCACGCCATCTCTTGAATTTTCATCTCGAAATCAGCAGAGGTGATGAAAATAACACCAGAGCAGGAAAATCACGAAACGAGCCCATCCCATCGATCAACAATTATCTATTACCAATGGAAAGAAAGGACTCTTGCCTACCTTCATCAAGATCTTCCTCGTCGTACCAACCAATTTCTTGAAGGCCTGCAAAATGGTGTTCAAAGTTTCAGGACCCAAACAGACATGTAAAGAAGTGAGTAAGTCAATTTGCAACATTCAGCAACAAGCACAAACTCTTGAGGTCATACTTCACTTTCGAAAGGAGAGATGTGCATACCAAAAGGGAGAAAAGAACAGAGATACTTGCCTCACTTCAACATAAGCGCATTCAAAAGGAAAAAGAGGACTACAGTCACTACACCACAGTGCATACATTCAACTTCATACTCCATAGTATTAAACAACATCACAGCAAGCACATTTATAGAATAAACCACACCGCAATAAATACCTCAACACAGTAAAGACCATCGCAGTAGACACTTTCATACTAAGTTCATAGGGTAAACAACATTGCAGTTAAGAACTCAACAGAGGTAAAAACATCACAGTAACTCTTCCATACAGCAGTAACCAAGAGTGGTTTGGAAGGGGCGTCGCCATGGATCTGGAAAGAACTAGGCACTGGGATTTTCTAAAGTACACCAGCAGTGGAGATCGTGGCTCTGCTGTGGTAAGTCCTACTGGATTTGGAGACAGGGTATTGCATGATCCAATTCCATAAGACTTTGGGAATAGCTTTGGAAGAAATAATTGAGAGGGTGTGTTGCAGTAAGGCAATGCCATTTAAGGGGGGAGGAATGAATTCCATAGACTTTGGGAATAGCTTTGGAAGAAATAATTGAGAGGGTGTGTTGCAGTAAGGCAATGACATTTAAGGGGGGAGGAATGATGGATGGTTGACTGCCCGTGTGGGTTAGCTGATGGTGGGATCACAGCATAACTTCTACTCTGAGGAGATCATAGCTCCCTAGATGTGAGTCGAGCTGGAGTATGGTTGGTGGTAAGATGATTGCAGGGTGGAAATAAGCATGGATAAGTATGTTGATTTTCTTTGTGTCCTGGAGGATGGTGGCCAGCAGGACAGGTGCATGCACTGTATGGCATATGATTTGGTTATAAAGATGGTGGTAACATAGATGGAAGTCCTTCGAGTAGTTAATCTTTACTTCCTTGTCAAAACTACTTACGAAGTTACGAGTATTCTGCACATTATCCTGATAACTCCACCACTGGTTAACGGATCCTCCCTGATCGGGGACTAATCTATGCTGCCTGGTTCGTATTTGGAGATTACATTTGCGACATTTTATGGAATTACATTTGCAACATTTTATGGGAGGCTAAGTTTTGTTCATTTTATTGGAGGCTGCACCCAGTATTCAGCAGGTGAGGTTCCCTACCGATAGACTGGATCATATGTGCTGGGTAAACTGTTAATCCTCCCTGATCGGGAAGTAATCTATGCTGCCTGGTTCGTATTCTGAGATTACATTTGCAACATTTTATGGGAGGCTAAGTTTTGTTCATTTTATTGGAGGCTGCACCCAGTATTCAGCAGGTGAGATTCCCTACCAATAGACTGGATCATATGTGCTGGGTAAACTGTTAATCCTCCCTGATCGGGAAGTAATATATGCTGCCTGGTTCGTATTCTGAGATTACATTTGCGATATTTTATGGAATTACATTTGCAACATTTTATGGGAGGCTAAGTTTTGTTCATTTTATTTGAGGCTGCACCCAGTATTCAGCAGGTGAGGTTCCCTACCAATAGACTGGATCGTATGTGCTTAAAAATTGAAAAAAAAAAAAAAAAAAACGAAAATGATGGTCTCCCATTACCTGTTGAAGAGTTATGATAGGTGGAAGCCCCATTTCGCAGACCATTGAAGAGTTATGATAGGTGGAAGCCCCATTTCGCAGACCATGACTTGATAGGGGCCACACCCACATGAACCTGGACATTTTGCAACCAGCAAGATCTGGTTGCAAAATGAAACTGACGGATGAGAGAACCTCACAATCTGCTTGATGGGGGTTAGAAGCCACAAATAGGCGCCTGAGCAGCCATAAATAGGGGCCTGGCTAAGTTTATCAGGGCCCAAGGAAGTCGAGGTCCTGCAAGCAAGGAGACTAAGAGCATCTGACACCGGCAATTGAAAGAATGGGACGAGGGGAAGAAAGGGAGGGAGCAAAATGGCGAAATAGAAGATTCACTGCATGTAAAATGTTGTGAATGGGACACTGGACCTGGTTTTCCACTTTTGTTAAGAAATGATTTATTACGTCCCCATTTGAATGCTGAATGCACCGGAGGTCAATCCTTCCCCTTTAGGAAAGTAATGCGATGATGGCCTGGGTACCTATCCCATAAGAACGGTGGTCAGGGGCTGCTTGTCCTGCTCTAACCGAAAGATGCCCGTGTGCATTGTTCTTCAAGCAATTCAATATGAGCCTTGGGGGAAGACCACAAGAAAAGAATCAAGTGCCAGGACCCCCAACACAAACGAGTTCTCCCCCAAGGCTGCGGCCCTTTTTCTTTCGTCACTGGAGTAATCCCTTCTGCGCATAACTTCATACATACATTTCGGAAAACACGTTCGAGCAATGGCCCTGAAAATTGCAGGCGCTTGTTCCCATAATCATCCCTATCGTCCTCTCTCCTTCGGCCAAGAGCACAGAGAAGCAGCCGGTAGGCCATGTACCTAGAAATTTACATCCACACACACCCCAAGGCAAAGACATCCATGAGAAGTCAAAGTTATTGCCAGAGGAACTACTGTCCTACATTTTCTATGGGTCTTCATTCTCATATAAGAAACACTTCCCACTTTCAGACTTTATGCAACCAAACTATGACTAGATTTAATATACCGAACAAATATAACTGTGCTCTTGCCAGGATAAATTTTGATCATCATTCCGAGCAGTACAGCTTTTTCAGGCATGGTGTAGTTTGCCTGTTCTGGCAACCAATCCTCCCCGCTGTCCAGCGGCCATAATGAATGGATGCGTCCCCAGTATGCCTATTTTAGTACATCTTTGAATTGCGGATGGGAAGGAACCACATATGTTGATTGGAGCCAGGACCCTAAGCGAAGGATCTTGAGATAGGGTAACAGAGATTAAGAAGCAATGTGCGGTAAGACCTGGTGTGTCCTTTCCACAGTTTTTGCAGGATCTTTTTGGCTTTTAGGAAAAGTACCAGTGTGAGTATGCCCGTGGGCATTCTTTCTTTCGCATCTCGACGTAACGACTGTGCCGTTTTCATTCCATGTTTATTCATCGGAATCTGTCTTATCATTTTGTGCCTTCTGTCGGTGGAGAGAACCGCAGTTATCTTTCATTTTGTTTTCTGTTTATTGGAGAAGACATCAAGGCGTGAATCTCCTCTTTCATAGGTGATAATAGCGCATTGGAAGTCCACTAGTGAAGAGTAACCTCGTGGGGAAGAGGTGTAGGATCAGCTGGGAAAGTGATACGACATGTGGGCATGGCAGAACTGGAGAGACTAGTTGAAGACAGGAAGAGGGGAAAAGGTAGCGCATGCATCGGTGCAATGCTGGCCAGCTTGAGGCCGTGCATCATTTTTTATTTTATTTTTTTCAACTGCAAAAGGAGGCCGCGAATCCCTCCACATCTCAACGCTGAGTACTTCGGGCCATTACCCAGCTTAGGCTTTTCAAATTTCTAACCGATCTCAAGCATCCATTTTCGTAAATCTTGTGGCAGGCTGGCTGCCAATTTTACAAAAGGGTGTGTGCATCATTGTCAAATCTCGCCTGTCTTTCCCTTTCCACATAGCACTTACGTTTTCCTTTTCCCGCATCACGGCCCAACCGGTTTACACGAAACCGCTGCAGATTTCCCATGGGGCTACCAATATGGCAATAGCTCCAATGGGCAGCTGAATCAGCTGATCTCAAAAGGTTTGATAGATTGCCAACCTGAACTATTCAACCTGCTCAGGCCTGGATGTAGGCTTTATCACAAGAGTGGTCAAGTAGCAGTGGAGATTCTCATTACTACTATCCTTCCTCCCTGCTCCTTACCAGCCCCCCTACTCAACAATCCGGCATCTTCCTTTTCAATGAATGCACAACCTTCTGCCAGGGAAGAGAGAAGCAGATCAGAGAGAAGAGTTACCTTCTGCCAGCAGATGAAAAGACCGTTCAAAATTACAGAGGAAAAGAAGACAACCTGCAAAAACAGACTGCAATGTCACAGCATGCAGGTGGTTGTTGCATGCTTTGAAGACTACAAAGAGGGAACAACACAAAACCAGCCCGCATATAGGGCTTCAGATCTGAGTTTCAACGTACCCATTTCAGATATGCTTAACTCACCCGAGATAGTAGGTTCTATCACCCTCCACATGTGGGAAGACTCTCTCGTATATGATATCCCTTGCAAACCTGCAAAATGCAAACGAAGATTCCCAAGGTGAAATTTCACGGAGGTGAGGACCACAGTACTCAATACTAATAACCATCACTGAGACCATGGCCTTTGTGATAGTGACAATGCACATAGTAATTACACTTAGTGAGAAAAGAGTACTGTTCTTCCCCCAAACACAATCCACGCTTGTCATTAAGCTATTTCAAAATTTTAAAGTTATCTTTCCTGTTGGGAGTAGTCAGAATAAGCGGGCATTGTGTTAAGGGAAAGAAGACGGTAGACATTCCTCAGTCCACAGTGATTATAATTACTGAGATTCTGTAAGCAAATGTAAGCCCAGACTATTTGTGTGGGCTGCTCAGGCACCCTTGCCCTGCCGTGAGCCGCACTAGGTAGCCACCCAGCGCAGGCCACGGCAACGTGCCAGGCAGCCCCCATCCAAAGTTCAGGAAATGGGTACACTTATCATACAAAAAATTCCAGCTCAGGGTATCCCCAAAGTCTATATTGAATAAACTGCACGTATTTGCACCCCTTTGGACCCGATCTGTACTCCGGAGTCAAAACGACTGAAGACGGAAACGTGAGAATTTCAAAACGTAACGTGTCACAAAGGATTCCGTTTGCTCTGCCAAAGCACATATTCACCCCCAATTCAGATGTTAGCCGCAGAAAAAAACGGAAAAGACAAGGCCCTGAACAGATCTGAAGGATAAAGAGGACATCAATGTCATACGGGGAGTGTGTCTCTGTGTGTGCCTGTTTAATGCATGTATCCATGCCAATGATGCCATGGTATTGTTCCTCGCCACCGCGTCTCCAAAGAGTCCAAACTTCCAAAGTAATCTTTCAACATACCAGGCTTTTCCCATTCTTCATTCGCAGAGAGTACGCGCAGCGCTCTTATCTGCAAATTCCAATTGGAAATATTGTGAAACCTCCTGCGAGCTTTCTCAGACCACCGACGGGTCAGACATTCATCCTCATCATACAGAAAACAGGCATGCCAAGATCCCTCATACCCGATCTGTACCCAAACTCCTCCGTAGTCAAAACAACTGAAGACGGAAACGTGAAAATTTCAAAACGTAATGTGTCACAAAGGATTCCGTTTGCTCTGCCAAAGCACATATTCACCCCCTGATTCAGATGTTAGCCGCAGAGAAAAACGGAAAAGACAAGGCCCTGAACAGATCTGAAGGATAAAGAGGACATCAGTGTCATACGGGGAGTGTCTCTGTGTGTGCCTGTTTAATGCATGTATCCATGCCAATGATGCCATGGTATTGTTCCTCGCCACCGCGTCTCCAAAGAGTCCAAAGTCATCTTTCAACATACCCAGGCTTTTCCCATTCTCCATTCGCAGAGAGTACGCACAGCGCTCTTATCTGCTAATTCCAATTGGAAATATTGTGAAACCTCCTGCGAGCTTTCTCAGACGACCGACGGGTCAGACATTCATCCTCATCATACAGAAAACAGGCATGCCAAGATCCCTTGTACGCATGCATGCCTGTGTCCTGGGAGATAGAACCTGCTTTGTTGCAAGATATATATGGACGCCTTATCTCTGAGCCCGCCGATCAAAGCCAGACCGTAAACTTAAACCAACTGTAGGAGGGCAAGATCTCTCTTTGCACAAATCGACCACGTCGTATGGCTTATCAAATTAACCGAGAGAAGCTTACGGGATCGGATTCCTTCCCTGTCTCAACCGAATCCCAGAACTATGAATGTGATTGGTAGGTTGAATCTTGTTTGAACCATCCTGCAATTACCAGTCCTTGCCCAGTGATCCCGCATACTTCTCTTGCCTCTCAAAACAACCTATTCATCAGCAGGAAAGGGACACACATCTGACTGCAGGGGCATATACGGATTCAAATTCCCTCCTCTCCTACTGTCACAAATTTAAACGAACTCCTGTCTATGCATGTTCCCCACAAAAAAATTATGGGAAAAAGCAGGGTTCGATGGGGCCAGGGTTTCTCCTCATATCCAACATGGCCACATGGATATTCAAGGTATTCCGAAGAGGGCTTTGTGGGATTGGTATGGCTGAACACCCATGCTTACTTCCTTTCAAATCCCAGAATTATGAATGCACTCAATCTGGATCTGGCTTACCCATCCTGCAATTACGCCCTCCCCCGATTATTGTGAATTCCCCTTGCCACCAGATCCACTTATCAGATTACACAGCACAACTCGAGAGGGCAAGGAGGCATTTTCACACAGCCCACATGCCGGCTCACACTTGCAGAACCGATCCTCCAACTTTACTGAATGAAGCTGTGTGTGGCCACAGTTCATGTGCCACGAATTCGAAAGTAATAACAAGAATAGCGAGCCCAATAGCAGATTCTGCAGCAGCTACAGTTAATACGAATAAAGCAAATAATTGACCCATCATGTCATACAGACAGAGAAGGACAGTGAAGCGAAAAGATTTCCACATCCCAAGCATACACATGATCACGATTTTCAAAAAGTTTTCTGATTTGCAGTACCCGCAGTTGTGTGCAATCTTTTAAATTTGAGATCATGCATGTGCTGGGCAAGCAGAATTTGCAAGAACTTCAATCATATACCAGATGGACAGCTATTCAATTCACAAGAAATCAGGGATTTTGGTCCAGAAGCCCCGTGCCTCCAAAATTTTCAGATTCTCTCAATTTCAATTCTCAAGTTTGCCCGGGCAACGTACTCGGGATTTAAGGGAGGCGAGTATTAGCCCTTGAAGATTCACGACTAACTCCAAGGATGCTCAGTGAGAAGTCCTGCTGGACAGGCGAACAGGAGAAGGTGAAGAAGCACCGAGGGAGAAGACGTGGGGGGTGAGGGGGGCCAATCGGACTGAGAGAGGGATACGTAAAGTCCCCCACACTCCAAACCTATCAGACAATATGGCACTATCAATCCGACGACCAACCAGGACCGCTGTGGTGGTCCTTAAGCTTTTCGCTGCTAGCCACATAACAGCTCAAAGGGGTAGCCTGCTGAGAGGTTTGCGGGAACAAGACATAGGGCAGGGTCATGGTGAGATAGCACTTAAGAAGAAAAAGAAGGAGAGACGAGCAAGGAAGGAGATCGAAGCAACAAGGACACGGCCATCATCCCTGTATGCCCTGGATCATCTACCACCATTGTTTCTGTACTGTGGAGAGAGAGAGAGAGAGAGAGAGAGAGAGAGAGAGAGAGAGCTGTCTCTTATACACATCTAGATGTGTATAAGAGACAGGAGAGAGAGAGAGAGAGAGAGAGAGAGAGAGAGAGAGAGAGAGAGAGAGAGAGAGAGAGAGAGAGATGTAAGACCGGGGAGAGGGAGATAAGGTGCACCAGCCCAGGAAGGACTAAGAGGTGCGCTCAGGACCTTGCCTAGCTCAGGATTGATTGGAAGTCCATGTCGTCATGTTGCCAAAGTCAGCAGCTACCAGTTGCCAAGTCACACAGAACAACTCAGGAGGACAATGGTCAGGGCTGCAGATGGGAACAGCACAGGACTGCTTCTCATAGAATAGTTGCCCAAGAAACTCCTATTGTGAACATCTTTGGCCTCACAACTTCCCCATTTGTCAATGGGCAGGTTTATTCAAATCACCCCTTGTGCACTTCACCATGTGAATCCCTAACCTTCCTAATGCCAACATCTATAGCCTACCAAGTTGTCTATTCGTTGATGGCCGGTTTATCCAAACCACCCTTTATGCCTCAGCATGCAAAAAAACCCTTCCATTTCGAGAAGGCCTTTTCTCAAGCAGTGGTGAGTTCCTATTAAGAAGCTGAAGGGGCACGATACTAGTCTGTGGGCAAGATGGGTTTCCTATTACTGCAGGCATCTCAGCAGAGGGGGCTTCGTCTGCTCCTTGTGAGAATCCTGTGTGGCACAAAGGGGCAGGGGTGGGGCAGGCGGCAGGTCAAAATCCAGACTTAGTCACGAACCGTCTTTTTCCGAAGGTTGGTGGCTCAAATACCCTCGTCCGCTTTTCCTAATCCTGCTGCTGTTTTTGGTCTGCTCGTGTGTGTCCATGTAGACTGTCACCGAAACAACCCCTTTTCCACTTAGATGCGTAGATACAAACTTGAAGCATCCTCCTTTTTCCCTTTTTTTTTTCGAAGTATCCTTATTGTGGGATTTGTACACACCCGTTTGCCTTTCAGCAAACCTGCAACTTATATTCATATGCACTTGGTCGTGGAAGGAAAGAGGAAGGAGGGGAAGGGGAGGAGGGAATAGGAAGAGGAGTATACTGGAGATAGGAGAAGAGCTGAGGAAAGAAGAACCTTATTGGGTCCTCAGTACTCACCGACAGAGAAGACTGTTAGCAACCGGCACAAGAGGTCAGTCAGTGGTCAGTTTGCAAAGAGAAAAATGAGGTGAGGGGCAGACGTTGCCTATCGGAAGCAGCCACCTGTACAGACCAGACAGGGCCACTTCGGGTGTAGCCTGTGGCTCCCATATCTCAAGAGCTACATCATAACTGCCCGTTTTTTGTCCCTGAATTAGCCCCTACCATTCTTCTTCCCGGGTGGGCTTAAGCCCGTCACCTGCTTCTCGCCGTGTATACCATTCCGCAACAAGGTAGCCTCCAATGCAGCAGTGGACAGCAACCACGGCCTCTGTCAAAAAACGGAACACAACCATCGTCTGCCAAAAAGAAGCCACGGCCATGGCAGCTGTAATTAGCCTGAAAATCACCCTCATACAGCTACCACGACCAGGCCTCCAATGCAGCAGTGGACAGCAATGACAGACGCGGCAAGCAGCAACCTCTGCATTTGTTTCCGTACGGCAGCCTAAGAAAATGCAAGCCGTGTAAACACAATTCAAAAAGGAATCAGGAACCCCTCTACCAAGCAGCTGGAGTAGCTCAGTTGGTTAGAGCGTGTGGCTGTTAACCACAAGGTCGGAGGTTCAAGCCCTCCCTCTAGCGATCATTCTGGAGCAAATTGCTTCCGCAAAATGCTACTTGCATTTTCTTCGAACTGCTGTATGTTGTGCCACTGTTGAAGCTTGTAACTTAAAAGTCGACCACAATGAGAGTTCTCAACAGGTATTTTGGGCCGGATCATGTATTTCAAAATTCTCAATATCACCTCAAAGCCCCGATTGCTACCATCTTCACCCGAATACAACGACCCCTCATTATGGCTGCATTTGGACTGAAAATTGCACCAAATACAGCTATAATACCGGGCGTTCAATTCGGGTGAAGATGGTGGACTTTACAGCAAAGGGCAAAGCATTACGGAGTCGGTTGCTTCTGCAAACTGCTCCTTGCATTTTCTTCAAACTGCTGGATGTATGTTTGGCCGTTGTTGGAACGTGTAACTTAAAGTTGAACAAAACCAGAATGCCGAACAGGTTATTTTAGGATCGGATCATCTATATTTCAATATCACCTCAACCCCCATCGCTACACTGCACAGCGAAGGGGCAAGCATTACGGAAATGGGCGTCGTCACATCGCATAACCTAAATTGGCCAGAGAGTCAGAGACTAACCACTCGGGGTAAGGTCACAAAAAAAAAAAAAAAAAAAAAAACCCACCCGGGGTAAGGTCATTTACTTCCACACCTACTACACTATACACCCAAAGCCAGAATCCACAATGACGGGCAAGATGTGAAAGGGAAGGCAGCAGTCATTTTTTGCCACCTCTTTTGTAATGAGAAATCCATACGGAAATGCATACACCATCAGATAGATGGTCCCACTCACCAGGACTCTAGGGTTTCTGGCGGTGTATCCTCCAAATCAACAGTCCAGAACAGTGAGCACAGCCAAATGCAAGCTCTCCCCCATGCCATTCATAAGTTAAGGCTCTTCACATAAAAAAAAGCCTAAAAAGGCCATTTGTTTTTCTGATATTTTATTTTATCAATTGTTATGCTTGGAACCCGTTTTATCATATTAAAAAAAACGGCATGCTCTACTGAGTCTTTAGTACAAGTATGACCAGAACCACATGAGGGCTCCGCCCATTGGTTCATCCGTGTGACCCCCCGGTCATCCCCTCAACTTGCTTTTCATTACGTTCTTGTGAGCCTTGGCCACTGGGCCCACCCACAATGATGAACTGTTTATCCGGAAAGGAGAAAGAAAAGAAAATTTCTGGCAGCCACACACAAAAAAAAGGAATATAAAAGTTGCAAATTGTATTCACCATCACTATTCTCCACTAGCATTTACCAACAACATACCTGATCCTCTCTTCCCTTGTGCCGCCTTGTTTGATTCCTCTTGTTCCAATATAATGCAGTGCGTACTGACAAGGGAGCCATCAGAGAGACGTATCAGCACAAATGGCATGCCATGCGGATATGAACAACTGCAACATACAACTACCACTGCTGAAGTCTTCCCTGCCAACCGAACTTAGGGTCATCATTTCCGTATCAGACCGGAAAAATACCCTCAGTATTGATACAAAGGGACCACAATCTATTCGGCAGTAGCCTAGTCAACCGAAGAGCTGCCAAAATGTCAGACCAAGCTTAGAAAGGCAGCTGGCTGAGACTAGATGTTTCACACTAATTCACAGAGCAGGAAGATAGAACTGCAAGTAAGGATAAGATCCCAGGTGCCGAAATGTTTATGTGAGCAGGTTTATGTGAGCAGGTGCCAAATACTCCCTGAGGTTGTGCGACCCATGGCCAAGGTGGGGACTAATTACCAAGGCGAAGTGGATGTGCACCCAGGTGGGGGGCAAGCACAGACTAGACTAGACTGAGGGGCCCAAGCACAGACTGTAAAACTTTTCTTGGCAAACTCCGCAAATTGGTTAAAACTTAAAAAGTATGTACCTAGATAGCTCTGATCAGGACAAGGACATAGACTATAATTGTTTCGAATAAATCTGGCTGTTAATTATAAGGAGATTAAGGAGTAAACAAGATGCAGTATGTGCCCTTCAGACTTCCAGGTGGAATAAGAACCCGGCTGCCGCTTCCCAGAATGGATATGGAGCCAGGGTTGTAGTGCTCTGCTCTCTGCTTTTTTTTTTACTTTTTCTTTTACGAAAGGAGATTCATTCAAAACCGGAACGGTCCTCATGAAAGTATGTTTTCATTGAAAGACAAGAAAACGAAAACGAAAAAGAAAATTGGAAGTAGACAAGAGTCGCAAGAAGACAAAAACGAAAAACAAAAGTGGAAGTGACAGCATGCCCTCAGCTTGAACTCACACAGTTCCAATGGGAATCATTGCACCACTCACCAAATGCGTAAACCTGGACGCCTACCTTCTCCTAGAAGATGGAAAGATATACCCGCTCCGATCTCGAGAGCAGTGGAGAAAGGCCTAATGTTTCACTGACAGATAATGATAGTTCTCACGTCTGGAGTGCACTGGAGCCAGGCCTAATATTTCACTGACAGATGGTGATAGTTTAAAACATTTTAGACTGAAACTGTAATTGCTGTTACTACGAGGATATACTTCAACAACCAGTACCTCCATGCCTCTTTTTCCCAATGCGGATTTCTGCAGCATGCCAATAAAAAATAAACCGTCCCAGGCACGTTCTTTTCTTGTTTCGCATGGTGCCACCAGCCATTTCAGTCTGGTCAGCCAAGCCCAAAAGGCTGTGGCAGGTTAAAACCCGCGTCAGCACAAAACAACTGGGAAAGCTACTGGTGGTTTAATTATATACTCACAGTGACAGCAAATATGGTTTCAGTCCAAAATGTTCAAACACAATCCCCTTCACTATCACTGTTGGCCTTGCTGCCATACTTACTCCTACCCGGTTTCAGGGTGAGTTTTGTCGCCACACTCCCTCACTCCAAATTAATGATAAAGCTTCCTCTTTTCAACAAAGTTCGGTGGACTGATGGAACATAAGAGATAAAGAGGAGATTCCAGCATTCTTATGGATGTCATCATCATTATCATCATCATTATCATCATCATTATCATCATCATTATCATTTTTGGTAGCATCATCAGTATAACCAGAAGCAGGAGGAGGCACATCTTTCCCACAAGAAATCAACATCATCAGTCGCAGAAAAGGAATCAAATTCTTCATCATTGTACTCGTTAGCATGATCATTCTGAACCAGAAGTGAGGTCTTGCTTGCAGAAACATTTGAATCTCCCCCTTTGAGACAGTGAATGATGGGAGAAAGAGAAGGGTGGGAGAGTTGTTTACACCAAGAAAATGTTTAAGGTATGGGTATAGCTGTCACCTCCTCGAACTCGTTCTGGTCCGCATTGTGCGATTTTGCCTTTCGTTTTTGCATAAATTTATCCTCCTCCTCATAAGCCTTCATCTGCGGGGACAACCATGACCAATCAAACAGAAACACCGCAGACACACACAGCCACACACAGGTCATCGTCACTGACTCCCTCCCGAGAACCGCTGAAAGCATATAAGAGGGAAACCCCCTTAAAAAAGAATAAAAATCATAGAAACAAGTCCCAACGTGTTCAAATGTAATTTCAGTAGGTGACAACAAGCCTATGGTGTATCACATTTTTTTGGGAGTCGTAGACTATGCAACAGGAATCACAAGAAAGGACAACCAATACTAATTTATTCAATTTGAATTTTGATAGAAAAGAAGTCTAAAGCAAGCCAGGTGCGGAACACCTTACAATTGAAGAAAGTTATGTGCAAGTTATGGGAGGTTTTGTCCAAGACGAATCGAGAAACCCCAGGCATAGGCTATTTACCTACCGCGTTTTCAATGAACACCTGGGAACTACTGGAGGATCAGTGGATCACCTTGAGGAGCGCAATAAGATCCTGACCGATCACTTTGCTGGGACTAGAATCAAGTTCCTAAGGGTACCACCTGGGAACTAGTGGAGGATCAGTGGAGCACCTTGAGCGCAATAAGATCCTGACCGATCACTTTAAAACCAGAATCAAGTTCCTAAGGGTTCAGAAGATGAATAGACAATTGTGACAGGCAGGTCAATTTTTTTCCATCTTAATTATTTCCGAAAAGGCCTACTAACACGTAGATTCGCATTCCCGGATAGATGCATGGAGATAGCAAACGAGTGAAGGAGTTGCGTCTCTCTGTGGCGCAAGCATACCAATACGATGACTCACACTGATTGCCATCTAGCGCAGGCCTTTAACTGCATATCTGTCAGGGAAGGGGACCCTGTAGCTCCGTACGTCTTCATAATTGTCGAGGAGAGCCACAGGGAGAGCCAGCACCTTGAACACATTCCCTAGCTCATGCCAATGTGTCGTGTCAACCGTTGCCCGATAAAGTCATAGTCTTGCTGGCTGACTAGGAAGGAAAAATGCAGGTCCCCAAAAACAAAACTCCCAACAAATTCTGATTGCTCTTGGATATGCAAGTTAATTGGAGTGCATGAAAACAGCGTGGTAGAGACAGTGCAAGGTCTCAGGGCCCCTAGGGAGCCAATTATAAGATAGGAAGAGTTCGCAGACCTATCAGGATCCTAGGAGTGATTCTCACTGCCAATGCCAAACCTGGTACCCATGAGATGTAGAGATGAGAGGTAGAGACACTGCCAAGATGTGAGGCTCCCTAGGGAGCCTAGAATAAGATGGGAAGAGTTGAGACCACTATCAGGTAGGTACACTGCCCAGGTGTCAGGCCCCCTGACGAGCCCACAATAAGATGGGAAGAGTTGGCAACTCATATCAAGGTCAAACGGTTCCATGATTTGACCCTTTTTTCTTTTTCTTTTCTTTTCTTGGGGGGTGGTGGGTGGGGGAGGGGGGGGGGGGGGGGGGTTTTTCCCTCTGCGAGACTGTACCCAACCCCTTTCATCAATTCTCCCTGCCACACTCCCACCCGGACAGCAGTCCTCAATCCACTGGAAAGCTTGGCCTCAGGAAGAGAGCATACCTCCCTGGTGGAAGGTCCACTGTGGTTATAATGTGCTCCAAAGCACCCTATGGTGCAGGGCAGCATTGTGGCCACTTGACAAGAAAGCTCTACCTGTCATGAAGAAAGACCTGACCTCTTATCTATGGCGGAACAACCATGAAGCTATTGAGGGCATCCCTCAAGTGGCCAGAGATTCCCTTACCCAAGAAAAGAGTTAGTTGAGTTATAATACACATACCCGCTGCACACAGCCCGCTGCTCGATGAAATTACCCCACTGTCTGCAAGAGCCACATTAGAATGGCCTAGTGACAGCACATGGCCAATCCCTCAATCAACTAAAGCCCCTTCTTTCAGACAAGAATGTCTACCGCATAATCCAGGCAAGAGTTCCAAAGGCATTTAGGCCTTTTTTAGGGCCACTTTAGCAAACATCACTTTTCGATGGAGCAGGTCAGAGCTTGGAGGGGTTCAGAGCCTGGAGGCTGCTCCCCCACTGGTAAGGGTCACACTGGGAGTCAACGGGAGATCTGAGAGTGCCTCTTTATGAACCCTGTTTATGAACCCCTTACTGAACACTACATGGGAGGGCCTAATCCGAGAACCACTCTTTACGAACCCTAAGAACGTAAGGATTACTGCACCTTACCGAGTGATGCTAAAGCACCAGTACATGGGCACCTGGGCCTCGGGCCTGACACCTCAAATTCTGGAGGCACGAAACGAAACCGCGACCGCCGATTTAATTTATCGACGGCGGGCCCAGCGTTTGACGTTTCGGCCTCGTTTTCTTGTGGCGACAAGTTTCCGACTGCAAGGCTGGGGCCGTGTACTTGTGGTTTAAAGTCAACTGGCCAGTGGGCCTATCGGACTAGAGCCATCAGCGCCCTTCCGAGGTTATCCATGACAATGCAACAGTGAACCCGAGGTTATCCATGACAATGCAACAGTGAACCCAGTGCGATGCCAAGACTGCAATTGTGAACATTAGCATGGCCTCTGCACAAAGATGACACGCCTATGTTGATAAAGAAAAAGCTGTTCAGGGATCCTCTGACCTCAACCTAAGGAAACCCGAGTGCGATATATGTTGTATTGATTATGGCTGGCCATCAGAAAAGGAACAGGACTTAATTTATCAGGCCACGACCATAGAATCTTGTTTGGTATTTTATGCAAAAAAAAAAAAAAAAAAAAAAAACAGCACTGTTTTGCAGGCGGTTTTTATTTTGAGTTTTTAATGGGCTGGCGGTAGTGACTATGGACTAAATCCCCTTTACTCTCAGCAAACCCAAGAGTATTTGGTATGTAATGATATCACTGTAGTGACCCTCTGGGCCATTTGGAAAGAGAGATGCTCAATTACCCTTGATATCCAGTAACCCGAGAGATATGCCCTGCGCTGGAAGAGGATCTGAAGTGCAAGTTAAAGAGGGTACATTAGCAAATTGGCAGGCAGTGTCCTTCCAAAATTCCCCTCTTTCAGTGGTAGGCTTGGCATAGCTCCGGCAATGAGAGGATCAGTTTGACACTGTGACACAAGGAAATCTCTCCCTTGCCTGTTTTTCTTTTTGACAGGTGTGTATGCCCTAGGATTCAGCAGAGGGATCTGACAGCCTACTGAGGCTGAGAGGAGTAGAGATATCAAGAGAACATACCAGACATAAAGAAGTAAAAACAAATGACAGAACAGGGGTGAGAAGCAGTAGTAAATCCTTCCTGAAAGGGAAACAAACAACGCGACTGACTCGGGTTCCTCTGGCCACACGGACGGACACATAGAGTAAAGTTTGATGTGAGGGACACTGGACCCATTTTTCGCGTGAAGGACCCCTGCGCAACAGCGATTGCTCCTTGAAATGGAGGATCGACAAGCTTGCCTTTCCCTTCTTGAATTCCTCTCCATCTCTGCTTTGTGGAGACTAAGGTTATCTTGAGTCCAACATTCCGTGAAGGTAAGGACTCACTTAGAAAAATAGAGTGGCTGGTTGCTGTCTTCAACCTCTTCATGGATGATTATTCCGTAATTTAAAAGATTGCACACAACTGCGGGTATGCCATCTCTTCCATATCAATTGGTTGTTGTCAATTGTGGGAATTCCTTGCGAAAGTCCGTTTATTTGCTGTAAAATTGTCAGGTTTGTTTTCGGCAAGGCTTTTGGCCATGTACCATCCGCAATGCTTCTCTGTTTTGAATAGCGGCTGCAATTCCAGCATAAGAAAACAGAGAAATTTCTGTAGTAGAGTCTATCATCTGCAGGGTTCATCTCTATTCCACCCATTGCGTCTCAGCTATATACTCCCTGGGATGCTGACCGGAGTTCCCAACACATGCACCTTCCCACCAAGAAATGGGGACTAATGGAACAGAACTGAAATCACGGGTCCCAGGGTGACAGGCTGCTTCAAAAAACGTGTCTGCCACAGTCCAAACATACCCCCTCGTCGAATGATGGCTGTCCGACTCCAGTAAGACAACTATACTGTGTGCCAAGAGGCAGAGCATGCTCCGTTTGCAGCCAGTAGACGTTAGAAAGAAAACCTACCTGCCAAGAGCCAGATCAGGGAACTGGAAGAGAGATGAATCAACTTCCCGAATGGAAAGCAAGGAGAAAATTGAATAGCTCGAAAAGGGAAGCAAGGGGGCCGATTCAAAAAAAAAAAGATTTTCACGAGGACAACCTTGAGCCAAGCTTGGGTAAACACTAAATGATATTGCTAAAGGAAAATTGGCAACAACAATACCAGAACGGAGGATTCCAAACGAAATATACAAGTGGATTCCAAACCAAAAACACCATACAGCTCATCCTCGTCACTCACACTCTGTCCTGCTCACTTCATCTCAGTCACAGCCGTTCTCCAGTTCACTCTTGATCAGATCAGATCAGTTCAGTTCTGTCCCGTTCAGTTCAGTTGTGCACACGTCACTTCTATTCGGTTGAGTTCAGTTATGTCCTGCTCAGTTAAGTTCAGCACAGTTCAGTTCTGTTCAATTGAGACAAGTTCTTCCATACTCACACGTCACTTCTATTCGGTTGAGTTCAGTTCTGTCCTGCCCAGTTAAGTTCAGCACCGTTCAGTTCTGTTCACTTGAGACAAGTTCTTCCATACTGAGTTAGTTCACTTCAGTTCAGATCAGGACAGATCATACCTCTTCTACGAGAGTGGGTTCAAGCAATTCATGCATGGCGATATCTTCCGGGTCGTAGCAGACTCTCTCCTTCATCTGCTTCGTTGGCAAATTGCCCAGTGCTCTGAACAAGATGGACAGCAGGATTGGATGCTTAATCCCAGGAAAGCTGACAGTGATAGCCCATGGTGGGACGCCCTGCACATCACCCATCCATCCACATACAACCATTGCTGTTTGCAAAATGTTAGGCAGCGATTCCAGCAGGAAGTCTATCCCTAACAAGACATCCTTCTGACTAGAAAACAGACAAAAGTGGACTTCGTAATATGCAAATGCGGGGATCAGGACCACAATCTGAAAAACGCTCTAGCTGTTTCAGCTGGGCCAAAGCACAGGACAAGCAATCAAAAGTGGCAAGCGCGGTAGCTCAGTTGGTAAGAGCTACGTATGCCAGCCGAGAAGTTGTGGGCTCAACTAAGGTCCTCATCCTCTCCCGTGCTCCACGGAGTTCACGCCCCGTAGGCCCTGAAGGCAGGGTAGGTTTCAGCCAAATCCACAAGTTCTCGATATGCAGCACCTGCCAGCTAAGGCAGGGGGCCCGACCACTGTATGTTAGCCAAGGCTTGGCCAGGCAGAATTCAGATGCAGGTTCTCGCCGGGCCGGGACGGCACTAAGGGTATGGCAAGAAGGGGTATGGCATACGCACTGAGGAGGAAGGCGGTGCCATAGCTGGTTGGCCACCAAGCATCCTCAGACTTTAAGCGGTCATCAGCAGAAGCAGGGCAGACCTCAGCCATGCAGTGGATGAGTAGAATAGGCTACATCCCATCTTCACTCAAAAACAATGTCATTATAGCTGTATTTGGGGCAAATTTCGGTCTAGATATGGCAATAATGACTGGGAATTCTATTCGGGCAAAGACAGTAGGCAGCAGGATAGTGGTCACAGCCACTGGTTCGACCCGTTGGAAGCATGAAGAGGGCTTTCATAATCAAGAGACTTCCACCTTGTGTGTGCTCTTGTATTGCTGTGATCTCGGCCTTTCAAATTCTGCTTTCAGTCTGGTCTACTCGTGCGTGATAAGTGAGGCTCTGTTATGCATGAATCGAGTTTTCGCAGGCAGGTTTGTTCCACAGTAGCTCAAGTTCGTTCTGCTCCTGACTGTATTGAGCATTGGACTGTAGATAAGATCCCCTCCTCCGGTGCTGATTGTGCGCCTCACAGACCAGAAGCCAGTGCCAGCAGTGAGGCCCAAGAACACAAGGGCAGTGTCACAGTGGATCGTCGGGAGGGAACCACTTGGGACCACTGCTCCAAAGGGCATCATCATAGAAGGAGGTGAATGTTCCCCAAGGACAATAATAGACTGAGTGTATCCTGTGCTCGATAAGATCCTCTCCTCCACTGCTGATTGTACGGCTCCCCGACTTGTACGGCTCCCCGACCAGAGGCCAGTGCCAGCATTGAGGCCCAAGAACATGCGGGCTGTGAGGGAGGGGGTACGTCCTGTGCTGGATATCCAGTGGCAGGGTTGTGGCAAAAGGTTATAGAGGGTTTGGTCCACCCTCAGGGAGCACCACTCTGTGGAGGGCAGCGAGCGTCCTTGTAGGTAGTGGGTGCAGATTAGAGGGGGGTGTCATGCCCTGCAGCACGGGCGGCAGAGAGTATGTCCCGTGGTGGATAAGATCCTCTTCTCCTCTGCTGATTGTGCGGCTCAGCGACCAAGGGCCAGTGCCAGCAATGAGGCCCAAGAACATGAGGGCAGTGTCAAGGGGGATTGCGGAGGGAACCGCTTGGGAGCACTGCTCCACAGGGCATCATCACAGAAGGAGGTGAATGTTCCCCGCGGACAATGGCAGACTAAGGGGTACGTCTTGTGCTGGATATTCCGTGGGAGGGTCGTGGCAAAGGGCTATAGAGGGTGTGGTCCACCCTAGGGGAGCACCACTCTGTGAAATGACCCTCATGGAGAGCAGTAAACGTCCATGTACGTAGTGGGAGCAGATTTGGGGGTGTCATACCCTGCAGCACAGGGTGCAGGGTAGTGTCTGAGGGCTGGTAGTGTCTCAGGGCTTAGAAGCACCCAGCCTCGGTGAGGGGAAGATCGAATTGAAAAGGAGGACCCCAGAGACCAAGTGTTAGAACCAGTGATAAAAGCAGAACCATACTAGAAGGCAACCAGCTCAAGTGTGTTTGTCACCTACGGGTACCCGAAGACCAGACCACAAACTCATTCAGGGAGGCTCGATTGGTACATAGCGACATGGCCGCCGGGCAGTTAGCCTAGCTTCAGATTAAGAGGCACAGGCTGTAAAGGGCAAGGGGATGAACAGATGGGGTGGCCAAGGTTCATCGTCCTGTCAGGGAGCAATCAATGCCTCAGGCTATAAAGGGCAAAGGGATGACCTGGGAAAAGATTAATCGTCCTGTCAGCGAGCAATCAATGCCTCTGGCACCCATAAGACAACAATGCCGGAGTTCAAGGAGCAGGCAAGGGTTTAGGAGTTTTAGCAACAAGGCCATAGACCCACCCTGGGGTTTGGTTTTAAGAATGTTTAATTGGGGGTCAAGGCGAGAGGCGGCGGCCGTTTGTTCAAAAGGATGGGCTTAACGGACAGTCAATCCTTCCCAAGGGAAGAAATCACTGCTGTCAGGGTTCCCCCGATGAAGATCACTTTTGCAAAGTGGCAATGGAGTAGCAAGTTTCATGTTTTAGTTTTTAATTGTGCGATTTTGGATGATAGGAAGGAGCAGCAGCACTATTTCCAGCACCCAAGGGGACATAACTTTCATTTGTTCCTAGAAAGTATTCTGGTGTGATTCCTCAATACAAGTTTGGTGTTAATCTCTTCTAGGAAAAAAAAAAAAAGAAAGGATGCTCAACAGACTGCGCTACGTTGAGTGTACCTGGGTAGTTCTGGACCTGTCATCGGCTAGACCTTGGCTTGGGCCATTAGACATTGCCTTGGCTGGCTCGGGTAGAGCATTTAGATTTCCTGAGAGTGATTGGTGGGCATGTTTAATGCATGCTGTCCTGGCAAGTGATGTGAATGCTCCAGCTACGTCTTCCATGCCATCATCCACCTCATCTCTAGAGTGCATGTCCTCTCAGCTGTCAAGGACAGACTGACTCACGAGTCTCGCCCTATCCTGCTGACTCACGAGTCTTCTCTTATCCTTCCATATGCTTTCATCTTCATTCCACACTCTTTACTTTCCCTTCGTCTTCCTTTGCAATGTCTTCCTTCCATCTTTCTTCCATCGCTGTTTACTCCACCTCTTTTTCAGAGCAAGCAAGTGGGCCATAGCGGCACATGGGGATGTGGGCAGCTCATACTCACCTACAACATGGCAAGCCATGACCTGACAGGCACAGTAAAGGCAGAGCGAAAAGAAGGAACCAAAGAGGCATCAGTCAAGTCACGCCAATGGTCGGATGTCAGCGCCCCTCGCGTAGTCAGTAACTGACCAGCCGACTGGTCCACCTGTCAAAAAATCTACCGAAGAGCGGCTGGTCAGCATCCCACAAAAGACAGAATAAAGAAAAAGTGGGACCACCCCCTAACACCCAATAACGCCCACKCCCCCCCCCCCSSCCCCCATCCACACCCTATCGCTCCCCACATCCCCTTGTCTAACCCCCCCCTGACCCTCTCCCAAACCCCTCCCATACACCCCCCTCCCCCCCCCTTACACATTATCCAACACAATTGTCCACCCCTACTTTGAGACTGGCAATTTCAAAGAACAATGTGTTCGCATACCAAGTGACAGCAAGGTTCCTTTCCGGAGCTCAGTCGGTAAATGTATGTGACATGTCATATCCTGATTGGCACATGCTATATTGACACACGTCACATCCTGATTGCTGGCCACAAATGTTTATCAGAATTTTCCTTGATACAAGAGAGGCACCAGAATTTGGATTTTGTTACATAAATACCAGCAGGACTTAACAAAAAGAAAAGAGTGTGTTGTAGAGAAGTCATGCACGGACTACGAAAAGAAAGAAAGAAGAACTGGGTTTGTTGCGTAGATTTCCAGTGCAGTTGGTTCTCCTCACCTTCATTCCTCCCTTCTCTTGCAGGCCCGCCTTGCGGAACTCTAACTTTGGTGTGAATGCCATTTGCAAGTAAATACCGCTGCTACCATGCAGATCAAGAAGTGATCTGGTTCCTGGTCGATGTTTGAACTCCCGGTTCGACCACACCTCCGCAACATATGCAGCTTGCTTGGAGGAAGGCATCATCTTGCGAATAAAAATTTTGTTCGTCGCTTTGTCCTCCTGGGCAATAATTACTCTCTCTGTTCCACGAATGACGAAGTACCCACCTTCATCATAAGGACACTCAAAGCACTGCCGTGATTGTGGTCCATATCGTCCAGAGGTCGATGCACCAGCACCTGCTTCCTGAGACCGGCAACGCCCTTCCTCACATTCACAACCCTCTACGTCACAGTTACAACCCCTTCCCTGACAAGGGCAAATCTTTGGGATATCTGACAGGAGAGTTGGAGACTGGAGAAAGCTGCACTTGGATTTCACCATGATGGGAAGCTGCACGAACCCAGGCAGAGAAAACGTCAGATAATACCACACTTGCGGCGCATTGAGGTGCGCGGCTCAGACCCGTCTGGCGCACCTCGCGTACTCCACCCAATGCAGCACAAAAAAAACGAAAAAAAGGGTGCCGCCCCCCCTCCAAAAAAAAGTGCAAGGTATGGAATGCCCTGCCCTAAGGAGGGGAACGCCCTGCCCTAAGGAGGGGAGCACCCTGCCCTTCTCTCTCTCTATCTCT
>BFEA01000205.1:2363765-2376256 GCA_003427395.1 Chara braunii | reverse complement strand
TCTCTCTCTCTCTCTCTCTCTCTCTCTCTCTCTCTCTCTCTCTCTCTCTCTCTCTCTCTCCCTCTCCCTCTCTCGCGCGCGCGCGCACACCCACCCAGCTGTGTTCGTGCGTTTGTGTGAACCCCCCCAAAAAAGCACGACTCTGCCAGACTGTTTCGTTGGACACTCACCAACTCATCAGGAGGTTGAACCCCAACAGTCTGCCCGTGATGCATTTGCGTGCACGTGTGTGTGTGCGCGTGCATGTGTGCATGTGCGTGAGTTTGTGCATGTTCTTGTTCAAGCAGGCAGGCGGGCAGGCGGGCCGGCGGGGGGGCGGCCGTGTGAGTGTGTTGTCTTGTTCGCAATACACAGGCTCCGTGCGCCACCGAAGACATGCGCGGGGGCCAAACCACTGTGCCCTATAGGAGACCGCCCCCCCTGGGACCAGTTTTCCCCCACGCCTGGCTTATCTGGGCCGTTGGACAACTGGTACCGGGCCGACGGCCCGGATTTCCGCGCGATCTCAATCTTAAGACTCTTAAGATCGCGCGGCGATCCAGGCCGTTCGTCAAAGCGGACGGCCTAGATCGCCGCGCGATCTTAGTCTTAAAGTCATAGTCTTAAGATCGCGCGGAAATCCGGGCCGTCGGTCGGTAGGCCTCAGGCGGCCCGGATCGGCCAAATGCTGCGCGCCGAATAGCGATTTCTATAAGTGTACGAACAAGTCAAAACAACTGATCACTGCTCAGCTCCGGAGCAAAATTAGGTAGATCACTTGCAAATCTGGCATGCTTTCTCCATTGGCAAATCAAGAACTCATTTGATCAACCAAGTGCTCACTACCTATTGTCAGATTGCGATTCCCGCCCAAGGTATACACTCATCTTTGATACATGGGACGACATATTAGCGATTGAAGAACCTTTGCTCATAATCAGAGCAGTTTACAACTGTTCACTGCCCATTGGCAAGACGGGTACTGGCTTCAATCACAAACGTAAGTTGAAACCTTGCAGGTGCCACGGGTGGTAAAGGTGAAGCAAAAAAACAAATCCAGAGTAAGTGCCCGCGAGAGAGAAAGAGAGCGAGATAAAGTGAGGGAACAGATTGAGGGTACGCACGTGTAAGGGTGGAATAGGGAGTGAGAGAGAGACTGTGCACACAAAGGGTGAGGGAGAAAGAGGCTGTACACACAGGGAGAGTGAGAGAGAAAGCACGCAGACAGGGAAGGAGGACCGAGAGAGGATAACCCGAGTGTGGAGGAGGAATCACAGAGTCTGAAGCTTGGCTCTCTAACTGCCTAAAAATTCAGCCCTCTTGATCGGCACTCGGTCATCTATTCCTCAATTGTTCCATTAGTTGATTGGTCATTATTTCACTCTGGCAATTCACACTTCTCTTATCTGTCTGTTTATTATCTTTCTTTTTTTTGGCAAGGAACTGTTCTGAGGTGAATCAGCAAAACACTCCTGATCAGACTGAGCCTGGATTCAAAGCCCGCCTGAGAAAAGGGAATACTTTAATTAAGCAAAATAATTTGTTATGTTTCCATGCTACGATGATGGTGTAAGGTTCTCCCATGAGCAGGGGGTGTGACAGGCGATTCTCAAAAGATACCCTGCTGGTCGCTAATGACCTCGAAACGGGCACAGCGAGTGACAAGCTTTTTTGCCCTTGGCTTCTGCGAACAGCAGACAACCTCTCCCCAGGTTTCTTCACAACGGGTCGACGGCGCGAAGTCAGAGGCGGGGGAAGGCAGAGGGGAGGTGGGCGGAGACGGAGGGGAGGTGGACAGAGACATAGTCACCTCAGAGTATAGCCTTGCAAGTCACGGATCGAGAGCGCAAAGTCAAAGGCTGTTCGACACAAACAGGGCCATAGCGCCACCTGCCCTGCAACGGGCCAATGGCCAGCAGGTGTAGGGGCAGTTCTTTTACAACGGGCCCTCTTTTCAACGGCCACAACATCCAGGCCACCTGCGGTCCTACCAGCCCGATGGCTCGGATCATCCTGCGATCTTAAGACTTTAAGATCGCGCGGCGATCCAGACCGTCCAAAAAGTCTTAAGATCGCGCGGAAATCCAGGTTGTCGGCTGGTAGAATGCAGGCGGCCCGGATCGGCCAAATGTTGCACGCCAAATAGCAATTTCTACAAGTATAGGGAAATTCAAAAAAAAACAAAAATACACCGTGAAGTAAATGCCACAACAATTCATCTCCTTTTACATTTTTGCCAGTTTATGACGTGTGGGCCAATGAGAAAAGTGACCCAACTTCAGCAATTTTTCACGCTCAGAAAATACATCAAAAAATCTCAAAACTGGAGGGTCCATAGATCTGGTCATGATCTCTCCAAGAAAAAATATTTCGAATTTTTTCTTTAATCGAGTCAACCACAAAATAAATTGTGGTGGCAATTAGACACATTTTTCATTTTCGCAACTCTGTCGGCACCCTCAATGTGTGGTTATGTTTGTCTTCACCTCAACCTGGAGGACCTGCAAGAGAGAGAGCGAGAGAAAGAGCAAGAGAGAGAGGGAGAGGGAGAGAGAGAAAGAGAGAGGGAGAGAGGGAGAGAGAGGGAGAGATTGTCCGTCCGGCCGTGATTGTGGTAACCACGTGTGTGACAACGATGTCTAGGCAGGTGTGTGTGGGTGCGGGTAGTTGTGGACACATCAGGCAGATCTATGCGTTGTCACAATTATGCGGTCTGGGTGAGGCTTTTTACTGGTGGCGCAGGTTGGGCAAAGGTGGGAAATTTTGAAAAACAGTTGAGCAGCAAGGTCAAGGTGAGGTGAAGGAATAATGATTGGCTGAGGGTGGGTCGAATCAAAACAAATCTCGACCCGTCAAGCGTGGGTGAAGCTAAAACAAATCTTGCTCACCTATCGCCTTGGGGGTGAGGGCACAAGAGCACTAGAGCCCTCACCTTCACATGTGGGATGTGCGAGGGAGGTGCACGTGGAAATGCTCGTGAACACACTAGCATAACGACACGAAGGGAAGTGCACCTAGGAGAATAAGAGCACGTTCGAGGAATGTGCATAGAGGAGGGGAGATAGCGCACGTAACGCACTGAGAAGGGCACGACAACGCTCGTGAGAGGTGTATGCATGGGACAGCACACGTGGAAACAACGTATGAGGGAAGCACATGCGTGTGGAGAGTGCACGGTGGAGAGCGCGGTGAGTTAGTGCACGGCAAAGAGATGGAGCACAAGAAAGAGAGAGTGGGAAGTGGACAGCGGAGAAAGGCACACAAGGAAGAGGAGAAAACATACGGGCAAGGGGAGCACAAGGAGAACACAAAGAAGAGAAGAGGGTGCACAAGGTACAACACACACGGACCAGCGAACGGGCCAAAGAGTGACACAATCAATACGAGCGAGTCAATGAGCGCAAAGGGGGGCGATGGAGAGCGTGTGTGTACGTGTGAGAGAGAGAAAGAGAGGTCAAGACCTCGCTAGTAACAACCATTTTTCTTTTCTTTTCTAAAGAAGATCGCTTCTCATTCGCACCTCCCTGCATGTATGAAACAGACATCCAGGTCCAGCCATAAAATGTGATTAATTGCATCTCGGATACAGCTAGCAGAAGGAAGAGAGAGAGAGAGAGAGAGAGAGAGAGAGAGAGAGAGAGAGAGAGAGAGAGAGAGAGAGAGAGAGAGAGAGAGAGAGAGAGAGATGTAAACACCAAAACTTCCTGACTTATCTGTGGGCACAACTGCGGTCATGTGCATACAGGTCGGCCGTAAATGTGGTCCGATAACACACGACATTCCACACACGCGCAGGGTAATTACAGTGTACGGGCGCATGAGTCAGAGCACGAGGAGCTTAGCTAACAAGCAAGCAAGAGAGAGAGGGAGAGAGGGCATACCCAAACTAGCAATCCTTTTCAGATGCATACAACCGCAAGTGGAGTTGGTTACAGTTAAGGTAGAGCTCACACTTATTTTCAAATGTATCCAATGTGGTTGGATACACTCAAGGTAGAGCTAGTGTGAGTGCGGCCACCTAGCCACAAAGAGACACAGAGTTTCAAACCGATCCTTTTCTCTAATAAGCGAACACGCCACGGCCCAGCAGCAGCCCCACCGCAGGCACGGCCATTATCTGGCCGGGCGAGATCGAGGGTGTTTGTTTTAGAACATTAGGAACACGCAGCATTCGGGGGGGCATCAGCCAAGGCATGAGCATGTCGTCGGATTCAAACTCACGTCTGCAATTCAAACATTGCACGTGTGCATCAACTGAGCAACCTACAAATGTGCAAAATAAGAAAAGAACTTCCTCAAGACCATCGGAAGATACACCGCGACAAACAGATATATTGAAAAGAAATGTGAGTATGGACTAAGGAGCTGTCAGATGCAAATGTCGCCCTGCGAGCGCACACGTGGAAGAGAGAGAGAGAGAGAGAGAGAGAGAGAGAGAGAGAGAGAGAGAGAGAGAGAGAGAGAGAGGAGTTTTCCATCCATAGGATGAACAAAATAGGAATGAATCTGTTGATAGAACATGGAAATATACACTGCCACATTTTAGGTCTTTGGCAGTGTATATTCCCATGCAGTGGCAATGGATACTTCCATGTTCTAGAGGAAGGTTCAATGCCACGTTGCTCATTTGGTGAAGCGTTGCAATGTCAGTTTGTGTGTCTGTGTATAGGATGAACAAAATCAAAATGAATCTTCAGCCAAAACATGGAAATACACACTGTTTTTCCTTCTTTTTTTTGTGTGTGAGAGAGAGAAAGAACAGGTCAGTCTCCCACCTGGCGGCTGGCCTCATGGTACTTCCAATCAAATGAATCTACCTTGGAACATGGAAATATACACTGCCACACTTGTTTGTGTTAATCTACTGCTAGAACATGGAAATATACACTGCCACACTTGTTTGTTTGTGTGTGTGTGTGTGAGTGTGTGTGTGTGTGTCAATGTGTGTGAGTGTGTGTGAGTGTGTGTGAGTGTGTGTGTGAGTGTGTGTGTGAGTGTGTGTGAGTGTGTGTGAGTGTGTGTGTGTGTGAGAGAGAGAGAGAGAGAGTTTCCATCAATAGGATTAGCAACGCACCGACCAACAGGTAATCCCCAGCCCCGCGGCTGCATTCATCGATAGGACGAGCAAAATTGAATGAATCTTCCACTAGAACATGGAAATATACACTACTACCAACAGGTAATCCCCAGCCCCGCGGCTGGCCTCACGCTACATTCATCGATAGGATGAGCAAAATTGAATGAATCTTCCACTAGAACATGGAAATATACACTACTACACAAAGAGAGAGAGAGAGAGAGACAGACAGACAGACACAAAGAGTTTTCCAGCCATGCACGCAAAGAGATAGAGAGAGGCTACTTCCATCGATAGGATTTGTGCGTGTGTGTGTGTGTGAGAGAGAGAGAGAGGAAGAGAAAACAGGTAAGTCTCCAACCTCGCAGCTGGGCCCATGCTGCTTCCATTGATAGGATGAGCAAAATCGAATGAATCTTCCACTAGGACATGGAAATATAAAGCAAGAGAGAGAGAGAGAGAGAGTTTCATACCGTTCCTTTTCTCTAAAATAAAAACGACTTTCATGCGAGTATATTGACACTCGAACTTCCATGCGAGTATATTGACACTCTGCACTCTAAAATGAAATGCATCCAGGTTCAGCTGCAAATGCAATCCAATACATTTTAGAGAGAGCTAGTGTACATAAAGCGCGGGCATACTCACGCTAGGCCCTCTTCACTTTATTGGTGGACCTAATAGTGGTCAGATGTGTCCAGGCATGGGTGGGAAAGCAGCCAGATACATCTAGGCAAGTGCTTGTGTGAGTGTCCCCTTAAACCACCAGTACATGGCCCCAGCCAACTTGAGAACCTGTTTTGCATCTCTCCGGAAATTTAGGCAGCCAAGCACCGTAGATAAAAATGAATCGGCGGCAGGCGGCCTATGAAAAGGGCCCACGACCAACAGCTGGCATATACTGGTGCTTTAACACAGGACACTCAGATAGTCAACGAGGTGAGACTACAGAATGAGGAGGGGATGCTAAAAGGAAGAGCCCGTCCTGTGCACGGCAGCCGTAAATGCACGTTGTTCAGTAACTACTGTGAATGCGCCTGTGGAACCCACGGTCAGTTGGCCCATCTTGGAGTGACAGGTTAATAGCGGTGGTGGGACTGCGTGTTGTCCAAATCGAGCGGAGTGTGTTGATCGTCCTGTCCGTGGTGTGGTGTTGTCTGTGTCTGGTGTCGAGTTCAAGGACGCTACAGCCTTGAAGGTGTGCTGGATATCACGACCAGTATGGATACAGGTTTTAACACCTCCAAGGGTTCTAGCGGTTACGAGGCTTCGTTCTTGAGGCTGAGGGTGCAGGTTAAAGACCATGCGTGCACGGCAGGGCCTGATGCACTAAATGCACGCTGTTCAGTAACTATTGTGGTTGCACAGTGAAGGAAACGGAGAGGTGACTTTCACATGAAAGAGCCAATTTGGGGAAGGAAAGAGTGGGGAGGACCGAAGACAACTGTCCAAGGCTTTAGAGCAGCAGCTACGATGGTCGAGAAGCTCGCTTAAATATCGGTCAAACCTTATGTCTTCACCTGTTGTTTCCCTATTCCATAGCCCCTTCCAGATGCACCAGTACATTTCTCAGCTTTGATGCCGAGCCTGAAAACATTCTTTGCGCTAACTTTTGAACAAGCCTGACAGCAGCAGGCACCTGCACATGAAAAACATAGGCCTGTACCAGTACCGCCCTCTGTGAAACAGTACTGCTGCAACTGCAGCTGGCAGACTGAACGCAAAGGACACCGTCGTCTTCACTTAAGAAGGGGAAAAAAAAACACAAAACGATTGAAAGATGCTGGCAAGTTATCAATCCCTGCCCCCCTGCCACAGGGAGTCACAACAAAGACAGCCGCGACTCTTCTTTCTATTGAAAAAAAACAAAAACAAAAGAAAACGGATACCCCAATCTATTTGGAACGTATAGTGCCCCTTCATTGTCAAGGGAATTCTGCTCCCCATTAACTTCACTTCCATTTGAGAATGTATACTCTATTACTCTCCCAATCAGGACAGTCACCTGTGAGAACTTACATGACCCTTGATCGCATGAAAATGCCCTGAACTGTGCCCTTTCCTGTTTTTTTCAGTTTTTGGGTCATTGTGTTCCGCGTCATGCTGAGAATCGCAGTTCCTGAAGGGAAGTGTGCCCTCCCTGAACTTCCAACTTCTCCAATGTGTCCTCCTCCAATGGAGGTCCAATACATTCTGGAAATTGTAGCATGAAAATGCCCTATACGCTATAACGTCATTTTCATTTTTTTTACATTCATGTCATTGCATTCAGCGTCATGTTAAGGGTCACGGCTTCTGAAGGGAATTATACTCCCCATGAGCTTTTTACTCCCATCAAATGTATACTCCAATGATCGAGGTCCGATCCATTCTGGAGATTGGTAGCATGATAATGCCCTGCAGCATTCGTGTTCTTTTTTTTCACGTCATTGCCTTCAGCGTCCATGCATGTGTTTCCACGTACAAGTTATTGCCTTCAGCGTCCATGCATGTGTTTCGACCTACACGACATAAGGCAACAGGACAGCTTGCAGCCCATTCAGCATATATGTTTTCCGGGCAGGGACACGTCCTGGTGTTTTGACCAGTTCAATGTGCCGTAAGTTTCAAGAGTCCGTGCTTTCCAATTTCCATGTGCGTTCGAGGTTCTGTTTGGGTGGATATATCTTGACGTCAATTCCAACGCGCTGTGTTTCTCACTTCTAATACATCTTCAATCTCTCTCAGGAAGAACTCTTGACGACAGCCTGTAAGCTCAATCTGCCAGGAGTTCAGTTGCATGCACCCTTTTACTCCTTTACATGCTCAAACATTTGGCTCGGTCCAAGTACCGGTGTGTTGCAGCACACTATGATCTTCAAACCCATCACATATTCAAACTTCTGATGGGTTGGAACTTTTGATGTGAGTCACCAAGTTCAATCTGCTAATTCTATTTTTTTGTCGAGCCAGGAGCGCGGGTAAGCTTGTTCATTCTGGTATTGGTCTCTGCCAGCCACGCTCTACTTGGAATTCCTATAGTCTGACTAACTGGCTTCCCATGGTTTAGACAAGTTGTGTAATTCAGTCTAGCTGCATCCTCCAGTTTCTATTAGCTCAAAAAACAGCCAGTAGAGCGCATGGATTGGTATCGAGTGAAAATCGGTGAGTCGAAATGGCTGCCGATCAAGATGAAGAGGAGACAGGTGGTCACATGAGTGGAGCCACCCCTAGGCAAGGGGTTTGTATGACTTACCCACTGACGGATTGCACGATTTGGTGATCAATACCACAATCAATGGGGTGTTGGTAAAGGCCGTTCACTTCCTTCCCTAGAGAGACACCATGAGGTTGCCTCCCCGCATAACACCAGTACCGCCTTCATTTTTTCTGAAGGCCGGTACCAGTCGCTTTTACGCTCAGCAAACATTCTTTGGTTTTGTCTCCTTCCCTGGAGAGATACCATGAGGTTGCCTCCCCACATAACACCAGTACCGCCTTCATTTCTTCTGAAGGCCGGTACCAGTCGCTTCTACGCTCAGCAAACATTCTTTGGTTTGTCAATTTAGCTTCCGATGGACTGGTGGTTTAAAACCGTACACTAGATGGGTTCACGAGGTACCTTCTTGATCCTAAGGATTTCTCCTAGATGCCTGGTCAATCCTTATTTATTTGTCATACCCCCAGGCCAAGGTTCCAACCCCAACGCTATTGCGTAGTATTCACCCAGGAGAAAATGAGCAATCGTCCCAAGCCCTCTCTATACCCTAAACCCTCCCCTAAACCCTAAACCCTCCCTAGACCCTTAACCCTCCCTAAACACCCTCAGCCCTCCCTAAACCATCCCTCAGCCCTCCCTAACCCTCCCCAACCCTTGCTTGATGAAACCTACCACAAACCCTAGACACTCCATAAACCCTAAATTCCTAAACCTTAAACCCTCCTGGAACCCTACACACAATATGAGTTATCATTTCTTTGGCAGCATGACAAGTGTCATGATTGCCATGTTTGTCCGTTGAAGATACCAAACCGATTGGGTTCCAATTCGAAAATGTGTGGCCTTCATGATGTTCTTTGTGATTTCATACAAGAGGGCCGTACCCTCACCTTAAACCACCAGTAAAAGGCCCCCTCCTCCGTAAGTTGCAGCCCTCTACAAGAGGGCCACACTTCGTATGTACCAGCCTGGTTCCATTCCTTCAGGCGCAAAGATTTTATGTTTGACAAACTTCAGTCTGCCGCAGTACAATCCCCCCTCCTTCAAAACTTACACCCATGTATAGGAGGGCCATGCTAGTTCAACTCATTCAGGCACAAAAACTTTCACTCCGACAAAATAGGGTCCGCCATACTGGTCGTTTAACACTCCATATGACTGTACATTATTGCTCTCCCCCTAACAATCGAGCGGATTTTGCACCAACAGTACAGTATCATTCCCTACTTGAACTTAAATAATGCTGTAACAATTCGCCTAGGCCATGAAAGCACAAATGGCCTACCGAAGTACATGTGTCATATGCATGCAAGCTTCAGGCCTCGTCAAGATCTGACCCGTGGACTCGTGGAGGAAAGAACAAAAGGAAAAAGGATCATCGAACCCACAAAATCATAGAATAACTTAACAGAAACAACTGTCACAACCACCCTTCATCCTTGTCACGTTCCCCATCTAACCCGCGAAGGAAAGAACGAAAGGAGAAGGGATCATCACATAAAATCATAGGAAAAAAGTTACAAAAAACAAACCGTCACAGCCACACTTCTTCCTTCGCTCTTTCTTTCTAAAGGGCAAAGGCCTTAGGAAACTATCGGAAAGTTCCGATAATTCAGAATTATTTTGCTCTGTTCAGCTGCGTGCATCCGGATTTGAACTTGACTCTGTCCCTCAGCAGTTCGACTGAGGTATGCTCGTCGCTCCCCTTTAGCCTGAGTTGTCTCGCTCGGTAAATTCCGAGCAACCTCCCAGTGGAGAGGGAGATTAACTGAGGTAAGCTGGCCCCGAGCAGGGAGATTGGTAGGCTTCTGGATTGTACAATTGTGTTCAAAAAAAGACTACAAAGGACGACTACCGCACTCATGGGTCTCGCCAATGTCCAAATGTGGTAAACGGTGAGGGTATCGTACCATTAACAGTGGAACAATGCCCTCCCCATTGTCACATTTCCCGGTGCTGCAAGCCCCTGGCCCGAATAAAAACGCAGAGCAGAAGCCACTCTAAGCAAAACCCGACACCCAGAGCAGAAGCCACTCTAACAAAACCCGACACCCAGAGCAGAAGCGACGCAAACCAATACCCAAAGAAGCCACCCGCACCAAAATCCAGAGCACAGGCCACCCGAGCCAAGACCGAGAGCACAGGCCACCTGAACCGACACCCGGAGCCAAAACCACCCGAACACAAGCACAGACAGTGGCTGCGGGAACCTAAACCCAGAGCAGATGCCATCTTCTCCCAAACCAAAACCAAGAGCAGAAGTTACATGAATCAGAACCGAGAGCACTCCCCTGATTACCATAATTACTTTTCCAGTAGCTGAAAAAGCAGACAGTGCGACAATGTGACATCATCGATGCACAGCGGACACCATCATGGTCGCTCATTCAACACCCATGCTGATTGGTATTGTAGAGATGGCCAATTCACTTCCCTGTCGCGCACTGTTCGTCACACACTCACCCCCACAGGGATCAAGCAGGACCAAATTTCACATATATCTTACCCACATACACAGATTATGGTACTTCCGATTCCTTTTCCACTGTAGCCATTCTCATACTTGGGCCAGAAATTCTCCACATTCTGACAACAGAGTATCACCGTCAATGGAGTATTACGCATTCTTTCGTTCCAGTAACTCTCAGAGTGTATATCACATTCTAGGGCATAATACTTCACATTGTGAACGTATCCGACTGCAATCCCAACCAGAGGCGGTCATGAACATGTGGGCGTACGCCCTCAGCAACAGAACCCAGGTCAAGTCCCACTGATCACCCACTCTCTCAAAGAAGAGATGCCACAGTTTAGGGCATACTTCACACTCAGACTTTCCTTCCTGGAAGTATCTAACTGCAATTACAGCCAGATTCACATAAGAAAATATGGTGGGAGTATGCCCTCGAAGTGGGGTCCCACTGATTACCCACTACTATTTCCAATAAATAGGTGCCACGTGCATCACCTCCTAAAATAGCCAATTGATGCCACATCAATCGATCTACTCCTACAATAGGCAATCTGTGCCACGTGGACCAGTTCCTACAATAGTGGGTGGATGCCATGTATCGGCTCCCACAATCGTTTACGAGTCAAGCCTATACCAAGGACTCTCTACTTCGGCTGAAAATAGCAGATGAATCCTAAACCAGTACCAACTCCTACGAAGAGTGGTCAGAGGCGTGCTGAAGGGGACAAAAAGACGGGGGGGAAGGTGTGGACACAGAAAGGTTCCTTTCCATAGCAAGGGATCTCATCCCACACAGTCCAACAGCTGGCGACAAAGTAGCGACCGTTAATACTGCATGCTGCTATGACGTCCAATGACAGGAGTTGTCACGCAGCTGCGATAGGTACAGGGATCACAGAGCAGGAACATGGTCACTTCTGCCCGTCGCACACCATGGCAGAGTTGGAGTTGCTTTTTTAGTCCGAGCTGATGAAGCATTTGGGCACCAACAATGTTTTCCCACCCGATGCATCAAACAACCTTCTTATGCATTGGAAACCAACTGACGCCCACACCCGCCCACCCACACACACACACACAAACACACTGTCGAAGCTTAACACCTTCTATTGTCACTGAAAGTCAGAAACAATCACAGCCAGGTAAGTTTCTAGCAATCATAACATGCATGCTCCTGTGTGCACCAAAAAGCACCGCACACGGAGCCGCAATCACACTTGCGAGTGAGCTCGCCTTCCTGCCCGTTACACCCCACAGCCACGCAAGGAAAGGCGCGGGATCGAGCGACACTCGTTCAGGCAACATTTCACCCCAAGAACATAACAGTTCCAAATACAGCAATGATGCTGCTGGGCCATTCATCGAGTTCGGGCCAAGAAAGTAGTGCCATGGGAGCGAAGGAAGCAAAAGAGTTATTGGGCAGAAACACCTCTCACATTCATCTATCTATCTATCTATCTATCTACATAAAAACATATATATACAGACAAACACACACACACATATGTATACATACATCTTCTCGGGGAAAGAAGGTAGTACCATGGAGAGAAGATAAAAAAACCGTTGCCAAAAAACCACCTCTCCGAGTCATCTACTTATATATATATATATATCGTCAAATAGAACTGTCCGGTAAACCGTAGGCAGAGAGGGAGAAGAGGACAACAAACGAGGGGCTGTGACAAACTGTTTCGTCGGAGTTTCACCGACTCATCAGGAGGCTGAACCCTCAAGTCTGTAGAATCCCCTCACTGATTACA
>BFEA01000205.1:2327956-2342911 GCA_003427395.1 Chara braunii | reverse complement strand
GCCCGGGAAGGTTTGTAGTGCCCCACCCAGCGCCGGCTTCGAAACAAATATCAGCGAACCGACAGGTCAAACAAAAGCTGAAATTTCTCACTGATGAAATAATAATGAGAATGTTGTTCCACTGTCGGGAACCCGGCCAGCTCTCCATTCCCCCCTTTCACTGGGAAAAGATAAGAAGGGCCCTCATGTACAGCCCCCGGGAATTGTTACTGGTGGAGAGCTTCCTGAACGCTAATGGTGTGGACTGGGTCACAGTGGGAAGGCAACTTATTTCGACAATCAGCGACTTCAGGACGGAGATCTACAGATACACGGTGCAAACAAGGCAAATACAGGCCCATCACCAGACGTCGAACAATACCAACAACGACGCCCCTGTCAATATGCAGCAAGACTTCTGCTTTGAAGGCGTATCCTGGCCAGTTGTGCTGGTCCACGACCAGCAACAGACAGCACTGTCAACTGCCTGCTCTGACCTGATGTTGATGCATGAACAACAACCCCACTCAAATGCAATAGCAGGCATGGGTGAAATGCAGACATCCCAGACACTCCCAGGGTCTACTCAAGGCCCGGATCTGGGTTACTTACTGGCGGACCTCCCTGATCCATCATTGGAGCGGCAGTCCGACTCGGAATCGGACTCACAAACGGGGCCAATAGAGTTGTTTGCAGACTTCCCGTTTGCCCACAGACTACAAACCCGCCCGATTCATGAATGCACCCTGCCACTCTCGGCCACAGGTGACTAGCAGGCTGGCCCATCTGAGGTGGCGGGCCTGCAACCGGCAGCCATGCCGCCATGCATTCCAGAGGTACAAGTCATAGACCTCAGTAACCAGCCGGACAACGAAGAGGACCTGCCCTCGGCCGGAGGCGAGTCCCGGGTATGCAGAACAACCACAAGAGGAAAAATGGCGAGTCTGCTCACCTCTGCAGGGAATATACAACTCCACAGTCCGATCCCTGCGGGAGCAGTCATCATCCAATTGAGGAGGACATCGCCAGAAGGGAAATGGCAACTTGGGATGCGAACCCAAGTGGGAAAGTTTGAAGACTTTCAGACAGACACAACAAAAGGGTACTCGGCTCTGCAAGGAATCACCCTGGAGGGTTGGAGAGGAACCCCCTCCCATTTTGTTGCCCTGACCAAAATCAGACTTTTGGTGAAAGAGAAAAACGACTCGGGGGTAATGGGAGTCGTGTCTCCCAAAAGTTTGCCATTTCCCAAAGGGGTTACCCCCTTCATCTTGCTCTTTAATCATGACAAACAACACAAACACCACACCCTCAAATGGTTGACTCATTACCAACTGTTAGAAACTGCATCTGTAGGCTGAGCAGTCAAAACGAATGGGACCTGGACAACAACACACGTGATGAAATTTTTGCAAATAATTATGGAAGAAGACCTTTTGGGGGCACACAACCAATGGGATGATGCCCCGTTTGTGCGCTTACTAGATCGGTCCCTCAAATACTCCAGGACCGAATATGAATCACGCCCACCATCAGCTTGTGTAGACACAGGATCATCCCAGCCAGGACGGTCTGCGCCCATTCTGCCTCATGCTGCATCCCCCCCCGCCCTCCCAACCGGCCGACCCCCCTCTCCCCCACGGGACACACCACCACCCACACCGCCTCCTACCCCTCCCCGGTCTCCTTTGGTCCCTCCCCAACTGCGCAGACCCCCTGCCTGGGAAAAGAAACTGAGTCAGGCGGATATCGATATCCGCTCCATAAATGTGAACGGATTAGGATCGTCCACGCAGACAAAAAAAAATGCAATTAAAAACATGATTCGAAACCCTGCCACCGGCCGCTGGCCAAACGCTGTATGTGTCCAAGAAACACACCTCATTAACTCCCCGAACCACATAGCTAAAGGCAGATGGATATGGCCCTACACAGCCTACTATGCACCAGCCAGATCCTCAGCCTCCACTGCGGTGGCAGTATGGCTTCCCCTCTCTTCAAGGATTGAACCAATCCAAGCAGAGTGGGACAGACAGCAGGGTAGGTGGATATCTCTTAAGGTGAGAGCAGCGGGCGAAGTCTTTTACATAATCTCTGTCTATGCCCCATGCGAGCTGCCTCAGAGAGTGGAGTTCCTCCTCGACCTTCAAGACCTCCTCCCAGAGGACGCCCCGGTGATCATGATGGGAGATTTTAACACTACCTTGGATCCCACAATGGACAGAAAATCGTCCTCTCAAGAAGCAGCGACTGCAATGGGGATTTCGAGACCGGATTCGCTGATACTATCTCAACTCATGGCCCAGCACCAGCTGGAAGTACACGTGCCTCAGATCAAGTGGAGAAGCCGGTCTATCGAACTCAAGGATAGACCTCTCCTTGATCTCGACTGACCTGATGGGTCTGCTCACAGAAGCAGAGGTGCTCCACCTCAGTCCTAACAAATCCTTTGATCACAGGATGATTGCGGTGGGGCTCTCGTTCCACGACCATATACCAAGAGGCCCGTTTTTTTTTAAGTTCAACACATCCCTCCTATCCTTGACCACATTTCAGACTATAGTCAAACGATTCTGGGAACACTGGCAGTCTGTCAAGCAATCATACGAGGGAGTACTGGAGTGGTTCAATGAAGGGGTAGCAAAACTCCGGGACCGGACCAAAAAGTATGCCATCAAACATGTCAGAGACAAAAAAACGATACTGGAAAGGTTGTTGCTCGACCTAGAGGAATGGGACGACCAACTCAATAAAAAACACCTGGACCTACGCATCTTCAATAGACTACAGACAGCAAGGGCAATGCTGCAGGAACATATGGACCACCAGGCGAATGCATGGAGGATCCAGGCCAAAATAAAGAAAGATCAGGCAGACGGGACGATGGCCAAAACCTTCTTTGCTGAAGCCAAAGCCAGGTCGAGATAAAACACGGTGTCGGAGCTGAGGCACCCATTCCTCCCCGAAAAGCCCATAGCTAGGAACGCCTACCAGATCGTCGACTATGCCTCAGACTATTACAAACAACTTTTCACATCCCAAGCTCATCAATGGGACCCGCAGGAACTGGACCGCGCTGAAAGACGTGGAGGATGAAAAAACGCCCGGCCTGGATTCGTTCCCAAAGGAGTTCTGGATGCACTTTTGGAAAATCCTTAAAGATGACATTATGCACTATGTGCAAGCTGTCCACCATCAGGGGTCTTTTGGGGGTCTGATGGGGCAAGGGGTGACCACATTACTATACAAGAAGAGGGACAAGACGGACATACACAATTATCGTCCGATCACGCTTCTCCCACTTCCTTACAAAATGGTGGCAAAAACCTTGACTAATAGACTGCTCCCTTTGATGCGCAATCTCATCTACCCAGACCAGTCAGGCTTCATGCCAAACAGAAATATCCAAGACAACATCCTATTGGTAAATGAAACCATCCGGTATGCTCGACAACGCAACGTGGATGCAGCAATCCTGTTCATAGACTTTGAAACGGCCTATGACCACGTCGATTGGGACTTCCTTGACATGTGCCTGAAAGGATGAACTTTGGAGAAGTCTTCTGTCAGTGGGTCAGCATCTTGCACAGGAATGCCTACACAAACATTATGTTGAATGACCATCTCTCACCGTCTTTCCCTCTCCAACGCTCGGTGAGACAAGGAGACCCGATTGCCCCGTTGCTCTTTGTCATTGTTATGGAAGCCCTAGCTGCAATGATAAGGGCCCACCCCTACGTCCAAAAAATAGACATCCCAGAGATCCCCCCCCCACCTTATCCCAGTGACATCCCTGTTTGCGGATGACCTCACGGTCCTCATAAAAGCAAACGAAAGGAGCCTGGAAGCAGTGGAAGAGGTGATCCATCTCTTCTCCATAGCCGTCGACATGAAGGTGAACTGGGGGGCAAAAACGCAGGGATGGTGGCTCCAAACACAAGACCACCCCCCACCGGCGCAGTCGGAAGTCACATAGGGGGCAAAGGACGAGGCAATCAGAGTGTTGGGAGTGAGACTTACGGCACTGGGTCCACCGCATGACCACGGGGACTCATTAGTCGAACTGGCCCTCAAACAGATTTCCAAATGGAAAGGCATCCACACCTCGCTAATCGGAAGGGCCCTGGCCATAAACAACTTTATCCTCGCCTCAATCTGGTACAAGACAGCATTCTGGCGTTTGACAGTCAAACAACTGGCCAACCTGCGAAGAGCGGCTGCTACCTACCTGTGAAAGAATGAGACTGGAGATAGCAAATGCTTGCACAGAGTGGCTTGGCAGTATGTGGTCCAACCTAGAGCCAAGGGAGGGTTAGGGATTATCGATCCGACAGACGAAATAGATGCGTTGCTCTTTACGTTTATAACAAGACTGCTGCTGGGTAATGATATTCCCTGGTCCCCCCTGGCACACATCCAACTCAGTAATTTGGCCCCGGACGCAGGGTCGCCCACCCTTCTCCACCCTCTCCACCCTCTACAATGGTTTACCAATGCTAGTTGGCCTGTACCATCTCCACCAAGAACTAGGAGAGACGGCTCTCCATCAAACCAAGCAAAATGGGACCTGCAAGTGGACCCGTTGTGGGCCTCCATGCTTTGTCTGTGGAGAACCAAGGGCCCTACGCAGACCGCGAGGCCACTGAGGTGGCACGAAGTGTGGAGACAACCGCTGTTCGGGAACCCGTAGATATTGGATGAAGCGGGAAACGCATTCCCCATGCACAAAAACTCCATATGGCTGGCCTGGGTGAGAAAAGGATGTTACACAGTCGGAGACCTGTGGGATGCAACAACAGGTAACTGGAAAACACTGGACAAACTCAAGGAACAGTTAAAAAATGTCAGAAACCTGGAGCAAAAAAGGGCCCAAATAATTGAGGTCATCCCTATAGGTTGGACACTTGCCCTGAAAACAGGCCCGACACTTAAGGTTGGGGACTGGGTGGTCCACTTTCGGTCCTTCCCCATACCGACAGCCGTATACAGAGTCTCACACACAGGTCCAGACCTGGCCAAGCTGGAAGCTTACGAAATGGACTTGTCTGGCGAAAGATGGTCTGAGCTCACCAGGCAAGACAAAAAAGACTGTGAGCTACCGCCTTACCAACTCATGAGGGTGAGGGTGTTGGAGAACAAACAACAACGAAAATGGGCATATGAGCCTAACATCCCCATCACCAAGCTGCCCTTTGACCCTGCAGAATGGGAATGGAAGGCGGGAAAGCAGACCCCTATATGGGAGTACACAGTCAAGGAGGGGTACAGAGCCACACGAGTCACTTCCCCGATAACCGAAGTGGTAAAAAACAGATGGGAGTCCTCACCACCGGCAAGAGCAACACTGGAGCACTGTCTGTTGGCCTGCCCAATGGTGGCGCAACTATGGAGCTGGTGGGACTCGCTGTGGCACCACCTCATGACCCAGCATCTCCCCTGGAGCCTTCCACTCATATTACTGGGTGAACACACCCCTCACTCCAAAAAATGGGATGCATTTGCAGCAAATCTCTTCTCATACATGAGACTTACGCTGCTGATGCTGGCCTGGAGGATGCGGTGCTCCCACGAAAGGGACAAGTGCTTCTTTGGCTACCTACAAGCGCGGGAGGTGGCGATTTCAACAATCACCAACCATACCCAAGCAGCCTGGAAACAGCTCAAAAATGACCTTACATATAAGTAAGACCAGATTGAGAGACAATAGTGCAAAGATATATTCGAATCCATATGGCTAGATCAAAACAGGAAGCTGGCCACACTGGATGACCAGGAAAACTTAGTCTGGAATAGGTGGGTGGCGGAGGAACCGACATGGGAAAGACTCCCTCAATCTCACTTTAAGGTCCCCTACCAAGAACAAAACTTTATTCTGGTCCCCCCCCATCACCCACCCCCGCCCTCTGTCCACGATCCTTGACAGCCCCCAAGCTCCCCCCCCCTCTTTTCTGTCCCTCTCCCGGTCTCGGCCCTTGCCAGCCCCTCCTCCCCGGTGAGTCAAACCCTGTGAAGTCAAATGAGATGATCTGAGTATAGAGCAACAACGACTAAACATCAAAAATCACGGGGTTAGAGGAGAAGACTGCGGATGATGTAGGGCTTAGAATGTCCGAAGAGACTGAGGGGCAAAGGTAGTAGAAAGCAGGGGGATAGCAGGGGAAGGGTGCGCGGGTAAGGGATCGGACGACACCGGACAGTCGAGACCAGGAAATCAATGCTGATGAGATCCAAACGGACGGGGGGGTATCAGACATAAGGATTTAAAGAGTGCCTGAAGAGATTGAGGGGAAAAGGTACAAAGCAGGGGGATAGCACGAAAAGGGTGTGCGGGTAAGGGATCGGGTGATACTGGACAGTCGGGTCAAGGAAATCAATGCTGATGGGATCCAAACGGACGGGGGGTTATAAGACATGAGGATTTAACAAATACTGCCAAAAGGGTCCACTGACTGGATGGATCTGCAAAGGAGACTAGTAGGAAAGTATTGAAACCGGGCTTATCCCCCGACAATAAGAAGCAGAACCTCCCGAAGGGCATGTGTCACTGCCAATGTCTCAAACTTTTATAGAGTGTAAGAAGGGACGCTGGACCCACTTTCCAGTAGGTGCTGCTTCCCACCAATAGATGGAGTCATCCAAAACGGGGTCTGCTAATGGGGGATGCTCTTATCACCTCCATTAGCATGATCCACGACACAGTGATGTTTAACTAAAAAAAAAAAAAAAAAAAAAAAAAAAAAAAAAAGGAAGGCAATAGGGAACTGGTTCTGGGGCAAGGGATTCTGAAATGTTTTATTGAAAATCCAGGTGGACCGTTGCTGAATCACCTTTTTTTCAACTTTTTCCTATTCTTCCCCTCCCTATTTGAAACCCGCTTATGTAACTGCTATTATGTGTCTACCATTTGTGCAAACTCAAGATCTGATCACCCATCTTCATCTGGCTCAGATGATCCACTATGCCACCACACAACAATCAAAGTGGATAAATTTCTTGATACAGACGCAGACTTCTCAGATGGATCGTCTGAAATAGGTCCTGTGTTGTCTCATGAGTGTAAACCCAGGAGCAAATCTATCAAGACCGCCTCGAGCTCATCCCTCTCCATCTTATCCCCTCCTTCTTGCACCTCCCCTACCTACACAAGTTGCTCCTCATGTTCCCCTTCAGACCGCCGCTCCTCCAGGCATATTAGAATGCTATAATTGCAACCAACCCGGGCATTTCGCCCGGGATTGGCCCCTTCCAGAACAAAACCAACCACCCCTTGCAGTTGCACCTGTGGTCGCTAATCAGGGACGGCTAGCTCCACTGCTGCAAGGAATCAGAGAGATGAGACACCACCCCCTCTTCCTCGGCTCTTCTTGCGCCCACGAATCAGATCGCATCGACATCTAGCACTTCGTACGAAGCAACAAATGTCATTAATCCGTCTGAATACCTTTAGTTTGATGGGCTGATTGGATATATCCAACTTGCAAAATATGAGTTTGAATGGATAGAGCGCGAATTGGAACCAGACCCTCGTTTTCGAACAGGAAGATTGATGCTCTCCAAATTGGATATTTGAGTTCTTGTATCGGTTGGGGATGATATCCTAATGATTTTTGAAACAAGAAATGATAAGCGTCTGCAGCAATGTCAGAAGAATCAGAAACGGATATCACCGCGTTTAAAGGATGTTGAAGAAAATGAGGAAACGTCGAAACCATTGTCCTCTTCTCCTCATCCTTCATACATCATTGATCCACCGGAAAAGCAAGAGGCGCCAAAAGTCACTCGTGTGGTAACGATCTCCTACGCGAAGAATATCATTTCATCCGTATTCGACTTGTGTTATGGAAAAATGTCGAGTGTGATTGTGAAGACTAGGGAAAGATGGTCAATGCTTTGATTGATACAATGCCATCCATTGTTGCACTCTCACTCGACACTATACAGAAGGCCGAATGATTAAATTTCATCTTCCCCCCTCCGAAAAGGATAACTATGCCTCGACCGATGAAGAAACCATGAACATTGTAGGATTGATCGAAAATGTTGCTATGATCAAGGTTGGACGGGTGCATGTGCTGGTGAATGCGTTAGTAACTGACGTGCAATCATATTCTGATCTGTTCGGATTACCTTGCAGTCATATTTTGTTATGTTGGGATTACGTTGGGAAATGGCAATAGAGGCGCACCTCCACTTCAATTCCTGACAGTTGATTCTCACGCACACTGGAGGTAAGCCACAATTTGTCCCCCTTTGCATTTCCTTGCAGCCCTTGAAACAGATGACGGCTACGAAAAAGATTGTGCGGATTGCGATGATCGGGATTCGGGATAGCCCGGAAAGAGAGTTAGATGAGTCGGATGATTGTTTGTCAAAAGAGCATGATAGTGATTACCTTTCGTATGACGAAAATGAATACGATGAGCAACATTACATGAAGCTTCTGAATCACATGTCGACTGACGAAGAGCGGGGCGAGCTCATTCAACTCTTTGTCCAAGAGGCGAAAAAAAAACTTATGAATGATCCCTCGAACAACGCACTTTTTCTATTTGGGTGTTGATAGTTTTGAGTCTAACTCGGATCGGCCTCTACTTCCTTTATTTCTTACGTTACAAAAACTTGAGTTCCTGTTGCTTCTTTCCTCAGGGAACCGATCCTACAGATCACATGTAAAGAAGATCTTTTGGAACTCTCTTGAAACCCTCTACGAGGCTACTATTTCTTTTCGGAAGAGATAACAGCAAATGGCGCAGTATCTGGATCTTTATGCTTCTTTGCCTCAACCTTTGCTTACAAATATTGCAATCATAGGATTGATTAAGGAAAAGGCAGAAACGCTCATCACTTATGTTCTAAATCTGATGAATGAACTGACAAAACTCAAAAAATTAAAGATCGCACATTGCTGACTCAGAAATTGACAAAGAAAAAAAAAAAATTGAGATAGTCAGCCTGACAAAATCATAGATGTTTATCACTGTGTTCTCGGTTTGAACGAGTAACTCCATATTTTATAGCGTAGAAGGAATGCTTTTGCTTGCCAATAATTGGTTAGAAATCCAACTCGATATTTTTGACACTAATCAGACTATCACCGTCCTTTCTCATGTTCCTAAAGAAATACGTAAGCTTCTAAAAGATGTATTTCACAGCTATGTTGTTGTGTTGAGTGTGCATGATCACAATATTGAAATGGCAAATATGATTAAACATGAGATATTGGAATGTCAAATGTGTTTAAACATATTGTATTGAGCATGCATGGAACCATCCACTGATTAGCTGCACTTTATATCGATACTCCCCTGCACAACGGCTTGCCGCCTTACTGAGGATCAAAAGGATTGACTGGGCAGGATATTGGGGAGAGGGGGGAACCTCTTCACCCTGAAACCGGCGCCAGATGCTTGTTGTTACATGCTAGTTCCTCTCTCTCCCCGCCATTGATTACTATGAAATCCAAAGAATTACTTGAGCAGGATACATCATCCCTCATTTTTAAAAACGTAAGTTATTGGAATAACACTTGTTGGGAACCAGGCTCAACGTCCCATATTTGTAGTTACTGATGTTTGGATGCTATAAATGGGTGTTGTTGAAGATGATGATGATGCTGGAGATGAAGAAGCTGATGCTGACCGCTGATCTCCGAGCCCCTTACTCCCGCCCAAACCATCACATATAAGAAAATTCCCTAGTCTCCTCATCGGGATATCTGGATTGACTTGCATCTATTCGTGGAACTCAAGTTTGTTGTTTTTGGTGAACTCGTTGCTTTGCTTTTCATCCCCTCTTTCCCCGGGTCAAACGATGTGTATCATCTTGCCTCCCCTTTCCCCTCCCAGCCAGTTTGCACAAAATTTACTAATTACTTTTGTGATGTCTGCTTTCTGTGTCAAATGAGTTATTTTTTCCTGCACTTTTTTCCACTTCACTCTTATTCAGTTTCTATGAAGAGTCTTTAACTCTCTCTCCTGCTTCCCATTCTCCCATCCTGGCCCTCTCCTGATCAAACACACATCTCCTTGTCCATAGCATCCATACCACAGCCTTCCTGGCGATGACTAACAAATTTGTGGCCTAGTTGGAGGCTAGTTGCCCTCCCCATTCTCCTAGTAAGATCGATTCTTATTTCCATGGTCATTCCTCGTCAGTTTCAAGTTGAGACCATCTGCGGTCCCACCAACGCCACGTTAGAATCGCCCCTGGCACTGAAGAAAAATGTGTTCTATTGTTTCATTTACTTTGTGGCTCGGGAATCCTATAAGGCAGAATTTACACCATGGAAGGGTCTCCCCTCTCTGTTCCAGATTGGTTCTATCAATGATCCAGTTATCGGTCGGAAGGCATATGTGAACAATCTGCCATTGTAGGGCGGACAATTTGGTCGGTGTTTCCTTTATTTCTTTAAACCACTTTATTCCTTTATCTGACCATCTCTTAGGTTAAGTGTCTCTTCCACCTCTCCCTTACCACTGTCCGCGCGTCCACTTTGGGTCTAATCATCCTGTAAGCGCTCTTTACCGTCAGGCCAATGAGTTCTACTTTTTGCCATGTTCCGCCTCTCACCGATTGCCATTCTAGCGGATCCAGGGCCAGAGTGGACAGGAGGACTTCAAAGCGATAGACATTCCATTCTGTTTTTCCTTCCTTGTGTGTCTGCCATACTCGTATACGATATAGGTTGACTTTCTCGAGCCGCTGGACTGAATCTAGGTGGTACCTTACTAGAGTGCCACCCTCGTTTCTTTCGAACAGGTTCACCATTGCTCATTCAGTTCTCACCTCCACAACACACCCTATTTGTAGGGGTAAGTCCTTTATCGCGACTGCCACCCAGTCTTATTCTTGCAGACCTTGTCATTTTCTCAGGATCACCACCCAAGCTCAGGGTATGGAGAATATCAATTGTTCCAACCTGTCTGCTAGATTGCGGGCGTGTCGCAGACAGGGTCTTAATTGTTGGGTGGTTTTCCAATCTTTAGTAACCTCGTCTCATATATCCCTTACTCGAAGGACCTCATTTCTAACCCACGTGGTCCATTGGGGGTCCGAGCTGCTTAAAACCCGGCCTTGTTGATCTGTAATGGCTCTGTTCCCAAACAAGGGTTGGCGCAAGACTTCTTCCATCCATTCAGGAAGGGGCTTGTCTGGGAGCGACAACTTTTTCCAATCCTTGATTAGGTTAACCCAAAAATTATCCTTTGTTAGATCTTGTTTTGTTGCTCTTCTATCTCTTTCCTCTCGGGAGTGTGAATTTGTTCTGGGGATGGACTAATATCGATCCTCAATCCAGGTCAGCAGGTCTACCCCCGGAGCACTTTTTGGGGCCAGCCTACAAATTTGTTCCTTGGCCAGCTTCTCCCATGGGGAAGCTATACCCATGAGCAATTTTTTTAGCCATTGGATTGCCAAAGTTGTTGCTTGTAGTGAGGGATCCAACATTCTCATCCCACCCCTCATTTTGGGCTGGATCAACGTATCCCATGCCACTCGGCTTATTACGTGTTGCTGGTCTGAGTGCCCTCTCCAGAGGAAGGTCGCAAGTTGCTTCTTGAGGGCTTTGGTACCTTTCTTACTAAGGTGCCAGAGGGCTGAATTGTACCAGATTGCTGCCAATACTTCATTATTAATGATCAGTGCCCTCCCGAAGATGGACGTGTTTTTGTTTTTCCATTTTTTTTATTTTTTCCAGCGTTGTTCTAGTTATCCATTCATCATTCTTTTTCAGCGCCTCCTGCGCTGAAAGTGTCACTCCCAGCACGCAAATTTGTTCCTCCAGGGGTCTCCAATCTACCTTGGGCTGTTCTGAGGGCGAACCTCGTGGTAATGGATCCACCAGCCTTGCGTCTTACTTCGGCAATTGACTGTCATGTCCGATACCTAGGTAAAGTGTGTCATCAAGGCCAGGATTTGTGCCATATTGTTTTGAGTGGCCTCTGTTACTACTGTCAAGTCGTCAGCAAACATTGAGTAGATGAGCAAGGCTTCTTCCGAGATGCCTGCTAGACGAAGTCCATAATTTTTTTTGTTTTTTTTCATATTAGCCCCCAGAGCTTCCATTACGATGATAAAGAGAAAGGGGGGTATAGGATCTCTCTGCCGCATCGAGCGTTGCAGTTTGAATTCTTGTGCAAAGTCATTCAGCTGCACACGTGTTGTTTCATTGTGGTGGAGAATCGTTATCCAGTCTCGAAATTTTCTTCCAAAGTTCATTTTCTGAAGGCATTTGTCTAGGAATCTTCAGTCCACATGGTCGTAAGCTTTCTCAAAATCAATAAACATTATTGCAACATTTTTTTTCGTTTTTCTTGCTAGTTTTATCAGCTCATTGACTAATAGCACATTATCCTGAATGCTCCTGTTGCGCATGAACCCAGTCTGCGCCCCATGTCCCATTTTTTGTTGGAGCTTGCATATCTAATTATTTTTTATTTTTTATTTTTTTTTAATAATTGTTTTTAGAAAAAAAACACTTCACTGCACATGAAAAAAAACAATTGAGTGTCAAGCCTCTTAGAAGGAACAATTGTACTATCGACCGCTTTGGGCCGGGTACCAGATCGTTCGGTAGGTCTGTGTATAGATCAAGATAGGCTAGGGTAGGTAAGAGTAGTGTTAACTGAGGAAGACAAAATGGTTCCTCTGTATTGAGAAGATGGAAACTAGTGTGAGTGGTTGACTCCTGTTAAGGCATTGTTGTTGAGACGAACTTACATAAGTTAAACCGACAGATGTTGTCGAGATAACTCCAGGTTGAATTGTGAGGTCTCAGACCTCAAACTTTCAAATTTGGAATATGAATTATTAGTTTTGAAAAAAAAAAAAAAAAAACAATTTAAGGCCGGGTTCTCACAATTTACCAGAAAAGTCACCAAACCCAAAAGAAAGTAGAAACCCCTTCGTATCAGAACGGCCTAGCCTATTCTCACTCAGCCAAGACTATTTTGATATGCAGGAAGACTCACCAAAGTTCCAGAAACCTGATCTTAACTATCAGAACGGCCTAGCCTAATTCTGTGCATGCGCACTGGACTGGTGTCTCCTCATTGAGCAAAGTTTTTTTTCGTTTCTTCCCCCTCTTGGTCAATTAGCAAAGCTTTTTGGTCGAAATCTATAGAAAAGAAGTGGGGCTGTCCCTGGTGGCATACCGCTCATTTAAAGCACTAGTACTTTCCCCATTCATTTTGTTCTGATGCGATCGTAAACGGGTTGCGACGTCCAGGACTTGGCCTACGAGATCGCAATGGCGGAGGGGGGGGGGGGATGCACCCGCACTGTCCGTTTTTTATCGCACACAACAGAAATCGGTGTAGGGAAACAGAACCTTGGAAGTACTGTTGGTTTAAATAAGGACAGAGCAGAGTAGCATACAAATTGCTACCAGTGTTTCATAATGTTCAAAACAGGGTCTGCTAATGGGGGATGCTCCTATCACCTTTAGTAACATGATCCATGACAGTGCGATATTTAAAAAAAAAAAAAAAAAAAAAAAAAAAAAAAAAAGTTTAGTGAAACAAATACCAGATAACATGGTGGTGGTTGAAATAGAGGTTGAATATACCCCCCCCTTCTCGTTCTTGATGTGTGGGGCTTGTTGGGGCCTCAATGCTTTTGGGATGGGGCCTGAAAGCTTTCCTGATGGGGTCGACGGGCGAGATGGGGACTCAGTGTGTACATGATGGGAATTCAATTTGAGGGCATACTCACACTAGCACGCATTTTTATAAAATCGTAAATTGTGGGTGATTTTTTTTGTCATACAAGCTATGTATTTTGCATTTTCACGCAAATGGGCACGTAAATGTCAACGGCTTGGACAACTGCGGGGTTACGTATTTTGCGGGAACCTCTGGAGGTCCTTGCAATTGCATATTTCTTTTAGACCTGTTTCTTTCTGGAAAAAAATAATAATAATATTGATGTTTGGTGGGCAGCTCTCGTAATTAAAAAAAAAAAAAGAGGATAGGATGATTTTTTATGCATTGTGTTGTGTGACCCCTCGGCCAGTATAATCACATTCCTAGAGGAGGTCGAGACTTTGTCCTTTCTGTTTTGTTGCATATACGGGTGTGTTGTGTGACTGGGAAGTGCAGTATGATCACAAATTGACTCACATATAATTTGCGATTGTACGTACTACTATGAGTATGCCATGAGAAAGGAGAAAAAAAAGGAGGGATGATGTGGAAAGCTGGGAAAAAGAAGGGATGATGTTGACGAGAGAGAAAAAATGGAAAAGGCTGCAAAGAAGGCTGAAAAAAAAAGAAAAAAAAGAAAGGAGACGAAGAAGAAAAGAAGCTTTGCAGAGCAAATTTTTTACAAAATACTTGGAGGGTCATGCGCGTTCGCGCTGTGGTAACGTGTCGCTTCAGTGGCAACGTTCGGGCGTTGGGGGCTCGCTAACAGGGTCGACAAAATCTGTCTGCTTCGACTGTAAAACTTGGCGCTGGCGTGACCATGGCGGTACAGGGAAAAACACTGGGGTGTTAGAGGGGCGTGTCGAGGGAGCTGACATGCTCCTGGTCATTGCTGGTCTCACTTGACTTTTGTCAGGATTCCTAGTTCGCTGGAGGAAGGAGAGAGATATATATGGGGGCCATCGGCGGGTGGGATCCGGGCGCTGCACCATACCTGACGAGACCGATCAGGGGTTATGCCCCTCGATCTTTGATATGGAGGTTTTTACGGGGGTCTCCTGCTCTGACACCATTGTCAGGGTCAGCCCGTGAAGGTGAGGGAGACAGGAGCTACGAGACATTCATGCTGGACTTCTCATGTTCGCTGCACAGCGGGGGCACGTGGGAATTTCGCTTACGATCTCCAGGAGCGCACATCGACTTCGTGGATTGGGTGTGCTCACCTATCATGGCCCGTGTATGTGTGTGTGTGTGTGTGTGTGTGTGTGTGTGTGTGTGTGTGTGTGTGTGTGTGTGTGTGAGAGAGATAGATAGATAGATAGATAGATAGATAGAT
>BFEA01000205.1:2254072-2268397 GCA_003427395.1 Chara braunii | reverse complement strand
AAGGGGGGTCCCAGGAGTCCGCTTCAGTCATATCTGTGAAACGGATGTTATGGAGAACAAGATTCCAGAATCATTGTATGGTTGGAAGGCTCCCAGCTGTGTTATCACAGTTGTTTGAAGTTTGAACTTATTTGATGTCCTTTGGCTCATTCCACTATTTGCTGTCCTAATTCGTAAGTGCACGTTTTGAAATTTCTCACTCTTGGCTCGTCCATTCCAGGTGGGTAGGTGGGTGGGTGGGTGGATGGATGGATGGGTGGACGGACGGACGGGTGGATGGATGGAGATAGATAGATGGATGGGTGGACGGACGGACGGGTGGATGGATGGATTGAGACTACGGGAGTTATAACGTGAAAATATATATTTTTTTATAATCTAAGAACTGTCAACTCAATCTTGATTTATGAACTGGATAGAGCGCGCTCAGGCAGAATCCAACACTCAATTCTATGATTTTTGTGGTGAGGCTCTGCTTCCCTAACAGTCTCATTATACCCTCCTTAAAAACATAAATTGTTGGGTTGTAGCGTCGTTAGACTACTCATGAAAACTTAGTTATAGAAAAATATGAAAACGTAATAAACACTGATAATAAAAAAGAAATTATCAACCATATCATCCTGATTATCAAAGAACAACATGAGGTTCTTTGAAGTTTCAAGGGCCTTATTTGATAGATGAGAGAGGGCATATTTTAGAAGTCGATCGTGGTGGTGCTTGATTGAATGGAAGCTTGAAGTGTAGCTTTATATAATTCTTTTTATTTTAAATAACATCCTTAAAAAAAATCATCACCAAAAAATTGTTTTTTTAGAAATAGTTCAACCAAGATGTTAAAAATCTTTGATTTTCTAAAGGTACTATAGTTCGATTTTGTTTTAGATTACTAAGGAGTGTCTAACGAGACTCAAACTATGGATTTAAAACTTTGAAAAAATCATCAACAGTTGTCAAAAAACGTTTCTTAAAGAGGATGCGTAAAAAATAGTCATTATCCTAAGCACTTGTAAAATGTGAGGAACCTCGATTAGACTCCTAAGGCAGCCTCGGGTTTTGCGGATTAGTTGCGCATTGGGAAAAACTTATCAATATTTTTATTCGTAGTCACATACTCGGGTAAATAGAGAGTCGTTTGATGTTCCTTGTGAAGCGACAATGCTAATATCCTATCTATGATGACAATTTTAAACCAGTAGAGTTTTTCTCGTATATATTTTTAGGATGCGGTAGTTGTCACGCCAAAAATATTCCGGCAAAATATATGTGTGAATAACCCGTTTTGCTTGGATGTATTTCTTGCAAACCAATAAACCAGTATTTGCCAGACGCGGTGTGAGCACTACCGCAGCGTACAAAAATGTTTGGGAATGGTATGGAGGTTTAACAAATATGCCAAAGCACCACGAGAATAGTAGCTGGAATGAATGTTAAAAAAAACAAAAAAAAAGCCTGATAAATCTATTATTAAACTGGCTTTCCGGGACCATCGGAGGCCAATGGCCCAGAAGAAGCAGAGGTTGGCGATAATTCAAGCAAAGGTCGATATAAAAAAAAATATATGCTGACTTTGATGATTTTCCACGCTCATAATTAACAACCAAAAAATCTAAAAATTTGAGATCCGGTAGATTTGACCATGATCTATTTAAAAAAAAATATTACAAAAATAAAATAAAATTATTTAGATGGTGAAATACTCGCCTCGCTGATTCGGTATATTTTTTGTTCTTGCCACACTGCCACCTGCGGGCCAAAGGAAAAGTACTATGTTCTTGCCACTCTGCCACTTGCGGGCGTCTCTACCGGTTCTCCATTTGAGGGGCGATACCGTATGTACCAAACCTTAATTGTCTAATAGGTTGGCATGCATTATAAAATATATGTCAAAGAATATGACCAATAAGTAAAAATTGTTAATATTATCACAACTCTTAAAAACGGTGACTAATTTGCACGAGTTTATGGTTTAAATCAAGTAATGGTATGACAATCACTCGAAGTTTAAGATTGTACAAATTGTGCTTAATTTTAAATGTAGTGCATCAGAATCACGTTTGATTGAAATTCTTGGTCGATGCGTTATATCTAAACATTCAGCATACGAACTAACGCCGACATGACTAATTACAATTTAACTATATTATTCAAATTATATATTTGTTATAAAATATCTTTTTAAACCATCAGTACCTCTATCAGTATTGGGAAATTACGATGTCTTGGCCAGTACCCTAACTTTTCGGGGGTGGGACACAGGGTCGGCAATGTCCCATAAATTTAAATTTTATAGTGCCTCGAGTGAACAAAAAAAGGGGGGAAAAAATGCTTTCTCTACTGCAATGATGTCGGGCAGGGTAGTCCAGGAGGCCGTGCTCACAATCTTCCTCCACATAATGCACCTTACAAGTAAGGCGGTCACATTCTGAACGTTGCTGTCTTTTATTTTTTCTTGGCCGTGTGTTTCTTATGAGTCCCCTGTCCGTTAATTGCTCAAGTTGTCCGTGATCTGCGCAAGCAGTGTTTTGTTAGAGGATTGTAAGGCTCATCACACTGGCACTTAGGGGAATGTATCCAGCCATTTTCACGGTCGGATCCATGTGCCCGTTTTTTTTCCTTTTTATTCTCTTTTTGGAATCTGACAACCTGGTCACGGGGTTGAGTACCAGAAAGAAAACAGAGTGGTACCCAGGCTCGGCAAAACTCGGAGCGCAGTGAAATTCAGGGTCGGCAAAAACAGGCTCGGATGTACTGGTGGCTTAAGTAAAATAGAATTAGAATTATTTTTATTTTATTTGTTAAATGTTATATATATTATGTATAAATATATGTGTTAATTGCCATTTAGCAAAACACTTGTTGATATTCAAGTAGCTCCAGCCGTACTTTTGAATACTATTTTTTTATGAGTTGTTGAAATTTGTTATGATATGCAACTGAAATAAGTCATAGCTCATGGCGAAAAATATAATATAAACATAGCAACAATTTCAATATTACTGAAAAAAGTTGAATTGATATCTCCTGATCTTATTTCTCTTCGTATCAAATGAAAGAAATATGCTATGCACATCAAGTGCAAAACATATTTTCCACATCGTTGATCATAGAGACTATCACGATAAAATCAGTGAGGGAGGTGAAGTCATAACAAGGTAGTTGTAGGGGAAGTTGCAATCAGATTGACTCGTTTGTCATATATAGACCAAAATTTGATTGAATGTCGATTTAATTAACCTAGTTAGCAAAAGTGAAAAGTAGAATTCCGCATATCCTGGTATAACACTCGATCTCATCCTGAAATACAAACCTGGATTTAAATGTCGATGAAATCAGATGAGCAACATAATTGAATTACCTGAGTCGGTCAGTTCATGGTAATATCTTAAGGTCGTTGCTCTTTTTCTTGTGTTTGTAAAAAACTTAACGTTTATGATAAAAAGTAAGATATATATGTATTTTCTCTTCATCTAGGTACATGCTAAATGGCCTATTGGGTCAGAGGGCAACATGCAATCACTCCATCGCGAGAGGTAGTTATACTTGCAGGGGTCTCCTATACAGCCTTAGGAGTCGTGATAAGCATGTAGTGATAGGTGAATTGAAAAAAGAATAGAAAGGATAAAAAACAAATGACCAAAGTCAAACTATGTATTACTATCTTTGACGGTGAAGGGGATATTGCATGGTGCCCCTCACCCTTGTATTTTTCTTTGCCTCCTTGTATATGCCAGATGGCCTACTGGGGGGGCAAGTGACAACTTGCAATCCCTTCATTGCAAAGCAGCTATGCTTGCAGGGTATAACCTTAGGATGCAAGGTTCCCCTCTATATAGCCTTAGGAGTGGTGGTAGGTAAGATAGTAGGGACATGGGGTGCGCTGGGAGTATTAAACCATCAATACACGCGTACCTAAAATCCCGAACCTACCTGCCCACTACGAGGCGTGATTTTCCGAGCCTTCTGCGTGAGGGTACCTGCCGGAAGTGGCACCGGTGTCGGCGGTCTACCAGAAGGGGGGGAAAAAAAGGGAAAAAACATGCCAGAGATCAATGATGTCGTGGAAGGCCGTCATGGAGGCCATACTCAAACGATCATTTTCCATAATGCATTTGACCACTATTACGGGGAGGCGGAAACATTGTTGTTTTTTCTCTTGTTATCCTTTTGTTTTTTGCTTCCTTTCCCTGCCAGCAAGACAGCGTATATTCCTCTTGCTCAAAACGCCCTCGCTGAGGGCATACTCACACTAACGCCGTTGAAATGCCTCCAACCACTTTCACGGCCAAAGCTTTGTTGGTTTTTTTTTTTTTTTTTTTTGAGTATGACAGACGTGCTCCCCGTGTTCCTCGTTGAGGGCAGTACTAAAAAAAGTGTATCCAACTGCAATCACGACCAAAGTTTGTTTTGCTTTTTTTGACATACGGATTTGACATAGGCCCAACAATTTGAAAACCTTTTGACGCTCCGACCTTACACCGAACCCGCCTTTTACTTCTTGTGGCGATAAGTTATTTTGCTGCAAGGCTGAGGCCGTGTACTGGTGGTTTAACGTGGGGATGGGTAGGGTAAGTGGCCTATCCTGTCAGAACAACCATTGGCTGCCGCTACCAGCAATCACCGCGGGTCTGGTCCTTGGCCTCTAGTACCTCTGAGTTTGTTCTTACCGACCCTGAATTTCACTGCGCTCTGAGTTTGTCGAGCCTAGGTACCACTCCATTTCTTTCTGGTACTCTCATAGAAAGAAAAAAAAAAAAAAAAAAAAGTTGCGCCCGTGAAATCAGAAAAGAAAAAAAAAAAAAAAAGTAACCTAAGCTTTGGTCGCGATTGCAGTTGTATACATTCTTCGAAGTGGTAGTGTGAGTGTGCCCTCAGTGAGGATATCCCAGCCCCCTGGCCAGGTTGTCAGATTCAAAAAAGTGAAGAGAAGGAAAGAAAAATGGGCACACGGATCCGGTCGTGAAAATGGTTGGATACATTCCCCTAAGTGCTAGTGTGATATGCTTTACAGTCCTCTGACAAAACACAACTTGAGCAGATCGTGGACAGCATGAGCAGATCACGGATTCCACCCTGCCTTGTTGGCAGGGGACTCATAAAAAACACACCACCAAAAAGAAAAAGAAAACAGTAACGTTCAGAATGTGACCGCCTTACCTGTGAGGTGCATTCCGTGGAGGAAGACTGTGAGCACGGCCTCTTGGACTACCCTGCCCGTCATCATTGCAGTAGCCAAAACATTTTCTTTTTTTCCTTTTTCTTTCTCTAAGGGGGCGCCGGGGCTGGGCGACTGCGCTATTCGGAGCGCTATTCTTCTGGCCGCTCCGAATCGGTGCCGGTTCAGGACGACGTCTAGTCGAGTCGGTCCGGAGCCCTACCTTGCCGTGTCACCCCGCCCTTGCCGACGGGAAACGGTGGAGCTTCATACTCTCCCATCGAGAGTACCGACTATGTCGGATTGACTCTTTTCAAGGTAGTCGAGGAGCAGGTAGATAGGGTAGCAATATGCAAGATTGGCGCGGGGGCCGTCACAATCGGACGAAGAAAAGCTTTCGGTGACTAAGGTTACGGTCAAAGGAGGGAAGTACTCAGGGTGACGTCCTCACTTTCTCGGGAAGTACTGCGTAATCTGGTGGAAATCTCACCCACGACTCCGACGATTTCACAAGAAACGATGGAAGCCTGACATCACCCGATATCACACCACTCACTACGTTGTGCAACTCGAAGGTAGATGACGGGAGAATCTGGGAGGAGCTTGAACTTGACTACTTTCTCTCCCGAAGAGGATATGCACCCAACGAACACGCGGTTGGCAGTGATAATGATGGGCATGTTCCCCTACTGGAACCCGCCCTGCTCGCTGTGGTTTCTGTAGAAGCCGTCCTTCTCGTGGTGATGTCGGTACGATACCTAGGTTTTTGCTTGGCAGCATACGACTTCGTTAAGACCTCGGAAGCTATGAGATCCGGAGGAGAAGTTGTAAGGTTAGGAGAGAGAGGTTGAAAGCAGTCTGCCAGTGACTCCAGTTGGGCGGTACCCGCAAGAGGGAGGGATATTACAAAAGGGGCAAATAGGAGGTAGGGTTGTCCCTAACAAACGTGAGTCTGGAAAGAAGGTGGAAGAAGGGAAAGACCAGAGAGAAAAGAGAGGAGGGATTATAGCTGGGGGAAAAAATGGGAAGAGAAAGCGGACAGTTGGAACAAGGAGAAGGAATTCAGGAGGAAAAAGCAGCTCCTAGAATATGCAAGGAGAGGGAGTAGAAGCTGGAGGGGGAGGTAGAAGATCACCACCTCCACCCGCCCCTCCGACTAATTTCTGGGCAATGGAATAGCAGACGAGGCAAGACATCGGTCAGTGCTATGATGAAGGGGTGGTGCAGTTGGCAGCAAACCTCGGGGAGGTGGTAATTGACGAAAAGGGGAAGCGGTTTAAATTTAACGAATCTTACGATGCCATCAAGGAGAAATGGCTAAATGAAAGGACTGGCATATTTATATTTCAAGATGAAGCTCGGGACCTGACGAGAGGAGTGAAGGAGGATCTTATCAGATCATACGAGAATGGGTGGATGGTGAGGAGATTGTTTAACCCGGAGATTAAACGAGGAAGGATTACTTTTGAAAGTCGGAATGTGGTCTCGTACGTGGCAAAGGTGGTAGAAGTAGCGACATGGTTGGTTCAGAAATGCTCACTAAAGCTTAATCTGAGGGGAACGGAGTATCAAGTAATGGTCAAACCCTGGACGATGAAAGTAGAACTGAAAGAATCAAGGCTGCGGGAGGTGGAAACAAATTTTTAGATCATAGCGCTGAGAGTTCCTTTGGACGCAATGTGTTACTTACCATTTGCAGCGGAAGGACTGATAGGAGGCATAAAGGCAATGCACCCCCCAGAGGCGGACCATTCGAAGCCAAAGCTGATTAATATTAAGTTGGACATGGACCTATGGGCGCGTTTTAGAGTGGAAGACTCGTTGATTATAGAATCTCCGAAGGGGGAGATTTGGACAGTGGAGATCGCCACCACCTACTCAGATTGGTGTCGGAAGTGCCGATGGTACTTCCATACTGCCCTTGACAGGAAGGGAGTGGGCAACGAAGGGCATGTGCGGATTCAAGACTTCCTCGACAGCAACCTCAGGGACAACAACAGAGAAAGGAAAGAAGACCGCAGCAGGCAGCACCGCAGGAAGCAAGGGGGACAAATGGACCAGCTCAGCAGCAACCGCAACCACCTCAGCCTCACGTTGTCCCCCAATTTGAAGCTCGTTGTCAGGTCCCGGGAGGGGTCCCACAACAGGCCCGCAGTCAACCCCCGCTTCACCCCGGTCAAAACAGCAGCGGCTACCGAGACCGACACTGTTCAGCCTGTGCCCAAGCAGAGGCTCACGGCTACATTCAAAATTTGGGTCCTGCGGGCCCAACTTTGTTGGGCATGCCCCAGATTCACCCCCCTCCGGCCCAAACCCCCCCACCAATGCACACGCAAATGGTCTCCTGGTCTCACCCACCCACGTGGTCAGGCCACCCCCTCCAAAACCCATCATTCCAACCACCTGGCCCCCCACAGAGCTATCACCTCCAGCCAGCTGCACTAACCCTTCAAGGGGGCTACAACACAGTGGAATATCCCCCCGCCTACCCAGATCCGGTTATTAGATCTTTCCCAATTAGAGCTCAGACTGGGTATGTTAATGGCTTGGGGAATGGAGGGGGGACAACTCTGGTTCAGTATAGGAGGCGATTGGGGGTAGGTTCGGGTACAGGTCTATCTGCAGATCAGGGCCAGAGAAGGAGTGGAGGTCAGAGCAATACTCAAGGCAAACAAAATCGAGGCAACCAGTTGAACCTCCCAGGACCAGACGAAGGGGAAGTGGGAGGTTGGGAAGAAGAGTTGTCAACAAGGTCGTCATCATCACAATCAAAGGTGCTAATGGGCAGCGGTCTAATTGGGGACGACTCGGCCATGAGAAGGGAGGGGTTCCTACGAGCAGAGAGATCAGAGTCATCTACGGGGAACTTTGGAGATTCCTTGAGGAGAAGAGAGGCAGAGTTAGACACAGCTAGCAAGAGAGAGTATAGAAGTAGAGAGCAGAGCAGACTCCCAATTGAAAGAAGAATGGTGCCCCTGGTTTGTGCGATGGCCGGGAATACAACATATTTTTTAGGGATGGTGCAGTCGGATGGTAGACCGTACCTTCCCTCAGTTTCTACGGATAAAACACCGCTCCCAACGGAAATCATCACGAGGGCGAAATTCTTGTTTGGGGATGCATTCCCAATCAGTATCATCCCCAGGTCAGTAATGGCAAGTTGCAGTGTCCCGCTGGACTCGAAAGTGGCGAAGTTCTACTTACATTTAATAGATGCTAGAATCGATCCTCCAACTGCAGATGCCTTAACTCAAGCTGGAGTCAGATGGTTCAACCTTGACGCAGTGAAGGAGCAGAATAGTCACGAACTGGAGGCCATAGCACTGTCGCAGGATGTTTCAGCACTGTTATTGCTACACCTGAACGAGAAGCTGTCGGAGGAGAAGAGTCTGCATTCAAACTTCATGAGAGACGCATTGAAGGAGAGTTGACACTCATCCTCCCAATCAGCGAGATCAAGAGAAAGCTCGAGAGCCAGCCCGATGTAACGCTCCCCGACACAGGCTGAAGTAAGATGGGGAGACGAACAGGTGGAACTGGTCGATGCCCGCATCCAAGCACAAGCGGAGGAAACACACACAAATGGTTAAGTTAAAACTTGCAACTTGGAATGTGCGGGGGTTGGGGGACACGACGAACAAGGACAAGAGAAGGAGGCTGAAGTCCTGGCTGTTTAACCAGAAGATATACTGTGCATGTAACCAAAAATCTAAGCTGGGGGAGGAGAAGCTAAGATCTCTACGGAGTTGGTGGGATGGACCACAATTTTGCTCCCCAACGCAAGGAACAAGAGGTGGGGTGGGAATACTACTACACCGGAACTTTCAAGCGGACATCATAAACGCTGAGACAAACCTGTGGGGGCATTGGGCTTGGGTGAAGTTACGGACAAACCACCTGGAGTGGGTGATTATGACGATCTATGCACCTGCGAATCCGGCACCGAGAGTAAAATTCTTCTCCACTGTTGGCTCAATCATCTCTACCACAGATAATCTGGTGCTACTCGGGGACTGGAATGTGTCACTGGATAAGGCTCTCAGCGGTGACTCTCGGACAGCAGGAAGGAGAGATGTTGTGGCCCTCCTGAATTTAATCCATACCCGACATCTCACAGATCCATTCCGGACTCTCAACCCGGAGGACCCGGGTCTCGCCTGGTACTCCAACATCAGGAAAGAAACCGAAGAAGTCACAAGGAGGCGTTTGGACTTCGGTCTGATAGGGAAAGGCCTGCTTCAAGGGGTAACACAAGTCAGACATACTACACATCCGATGTCTGATCACAAGCAAGTGTTAGTAGACCTGATACTGAATCAGAAAGAGAGCAGGGGAAGAGGGTACGTCAAACTGAACTCCCAAAACTTGGAAGATTCAGGCCTGAAGGACTGGGTAACAGACCATATCGACTCCTGGCTGACTGCAAAGCCCCACTTCACCTCGACTGCGGATTGGTTAGATGGAGGTCTCGCTACCATTGCAGGGGCAATGGATGTCTGCTCCCGCATACTAGCAAGAGGGAGGAACCAGGAAGAGGAAAAGTGTCGAAGAAAGGTAGAAGAGGCGGAGAGGAGGCTGGAAATGCACCCGATTTCAGAACGGGTGTGGGCAACAGAGAGGGAATCCAGGTTAGCAGAGTGGGAGAAGGTGCAGTTGGAGAAGCACACGTGGTGGGAGGAGACCCTAAAGGTGAAAGGGATTATTGTGCATGATAGGATGACACGGGACACTTTCCGAAAGCTGCTACTTAGCACCTTCTTTCATCAAGTGGTCCAGCTTTACCACCCCTTCGACCCAGAGGCACCGGAAGCTACTTCACAAGATGACATGCTAGAGTACGCTAAGCTGTACTACTCAGACATCTTAACGGCAAGGCGGATTCATGATACAAGCGACACATATTTGTCACTAGAGCGGGATATGTGGGAGGACACTATGGTGAGGCTGGGAGAGGCAGACATACTGGCTCTAGACAGACCAGTGACAGTGGAGGAACTGAAACGGACCTTGAAAGTGATGGCCCCGATAAAATGTCCAGGGAGAGATGGTCTAACAGTGGAGTTCTACAGAGCTTGTTGGGAGGCGATGGGACCGACACTAGTGGAAATCTACAATGAGGTACTACTCGAAGGTAAACTGGGAGAGTTGATGACCTATGGGGTGATATCTGTTATGTTCAAGAAGGGTGATAAGGCGAACATAAGGAACTATCGACCTATCTTTGTGCTCAACGTCAGCTACTATAAGTTACAAGCAAAGACTCTGGCGCTGAGATTAGGGAGAATACTCCCAAAGCTAGCAGAGAAGGACCAGGGGGCGTTTGTGCAGGGACGTTCCATTTTCGTAAACATCCTCACAGCAATCGAAAGTATTGAGCTCATCCAAGTTGAGAACCTGGACCTGATAGTGATGCTTCTAGACATGGAGAAGGACTACGAGAAAGTAGGGTGGTCCTTTGTCCTCACGACCCAGAGGAAGATGGGGTTTGGCGTAGGCTTCTGCAAATGGGTCGTGGCAATGTACACAGTGACGACCTCTTTAGTACAAGTCAATGGCCATTTGTCGAAGCAGTTCCAACTCTCCAGGTCACTGCGCCAAGGGTGTTCCCTGACCCCCCTATTGTTTGTTCTCCAATTAGAAGTTCCCCTCAACTGCATTCGGAGTCACTCACGGATAAGGGGGCTGCGAGTATCCGGAAACCAGGAATGTCGGGCTAAGGCCCTGACAGACAATTTGTTCTTGATCTCCGCCAACACAGCAGATTCTTTGGGAGCGTTGGAGGCAGTTCTGCTAGACTACTCACTGTTATCAGAAGCCCAGGTGAACTGGGGTAAGTCAACCTTCCTAATACCAGAGGGCTATGAGCTGCAGGTGGAATGGGGGATGAAGCGCGTCGACCCAGAGACAGGAGAATAGTTCCTGGGTGTAATGGTAAGCACTAAGCTTATGGGACTAGTTCAAGGCCACATCCTGCAACAAAGAATTGCTGCAAAACTAGGTATGTGGGGGTCAGACTGACACTTATCTCTATATGGAAGGGCGCTCGTCATTAACGTCGCGTTGTTCTCCCTCATATGGTTCGTGGCCACAGTGAGAGAACTAGCAGCATCTGTGGGGGCGGAAATCAAGAGAATGGTGACGCGGTTTCTGTGGAAACCAAAGGCACAGACAGGTGATGGGTTCATGGTCAAAGTTGCCTGGGAACTAGTAACTTTCCAAAAAAAAAAAGGAGGGTTGGGCCTGGTTGACCTGCAGCAGAAAAATCAAGCACAACTGAGGCAATGGATTCAAAAGGTAGCCATGGCAGATACGAAGGAAGACTGGATTCTACTGGCAGAAAAACTGATGATGAAGGACTGGCAACTTAGCAGGCCAAAAGATGTGTGGCTCTGCTTCATCGTTCAATCCTTCTTACGGAAGAAACTATCCTCCGAATTCTGGGACGCTGTGACGCGTGCATGACTTAAATAGCCTCCAGAGGAAAGAGTTTCACCAGCCACGAAGGAAGAAGTCCTTCAACAGAGTCTCTTCGAAAACCCCTTCATAAGAATGAAGGGGGCTACCCCTTCTCTGTAGGATCATAAACAGCCACCTTCAGTAGAAGCTGGATCAGGAGGGGGGTGTCAAGAATCGCAGACTTATGGTCAACAACACGAAGTGATTGGATACCCTTTAGGGAGCTGTACCCGAAGCTACAAGGCCTCCGGCACTCGGAGGAACACCGCGAGGCACTGCTGCAGGCAATACCGATGCATTGGAAGAGATTATTGGGCCCGGAGGGTTTAGACCCAGTGGAGACATGGTACGCCCCGGACCAGGAAGAAGGGGAGAGGGTCGTGTGGAGGGTGCAACAGCTTACAGAGAGCGGCTTCAGACAAGTGCAAAAATGAGTAGCAGAGGAATATTCTACAAAACTAGCCTTGGGTGGGGAGGAGACGATTATGCAGTGGACCCCCCCCCCCCCAAGTTCGAGTGGTCCAGTCGTTCGACAGAAGGGGGAGACTGACCTCCGCGACCTGGATTGGGAAAACACTGTTGAGGGACCTGACAATCGACCCGAGTGCATGACGCTGGTGAGGATACAGAGTCCCGAGGACCAATCCGCAAGGAATGAACTTGTCAAGTTTGACGGTGAAAGAGTCCTATCGGCTGACGGAAAAGAAGCCCAGAAACCCTGCAGGAGTAGCAGTGGCCAGATGGAGTGTTGTCATGATGACAGACCTGCGTGGGAAGGAGGAGTTCTTGAAGCTATGGAAGAATCTAAAGGAGATTCTAGACTTGAAACAGACCAACATTCTTTGGATGCTATCCTTGCTAGTCACCCCGTCTGCGGTGTGGCTGTGCAGTAGGGGAATGGAGGTTTCAATACAATGCACTCGCTGTACTTGGCCGTTTGAATCGACGAAACACCTGTGGTGGGATCGCCCAGCCTCCAAGAGAGTGTGGCGGTGGTGGGGAGACCATTCGAATAGGATGGGAGGAGGAGAAGTGAAGGTAGATGAACAATGGGTGCTCCTGGGCTTTGTAGGGGAGGAACAAACTGGTGGCAAGAGCTGTTATATGCTCGATAATCTGGGCAGATCGTAACCGATCCAGATTTGAGAACAGGCCTTTCTCAGATGTGGAAATCAAAGCTGCGATAAAAAGAGGGCTGCGGAGGGCCATCTGGGCAGACTGGAGGAGAAAGGCCAAAGGAGGGAAGGGCCCAAGGAAACAGCTGCGGTGGTTCCTGAGAACATGGGCGAAAGGGAACAGATTGGCAGGAGTCCACGCCACAAGAGGGCTGGTGGTGTCGAAATGGTAACCAGTTAGGATTCTGAGGGAGAGGGTAGGTAGGAAGACCAGGGCATCTCGGTCAGTAGGGAGGAGGCTAGAGAGTGCCATAGTAGGAACCAGGACACTCAGTTAAGTAAGGGCACAGTAGCCCAAGAGGAGACTGTCAGAAAATAAGGAACTGTGGTTTCACCGGGTCTTAGGATTTTAGGCTGTGAACTGTAATCAGATTGTTAATAGGCTAGCTGAGTGAGGAATAGTGAGTGAGTACAGTCTTTTCTGAGATCTTTAGAAGTGAAGTTGGGATAATGGATGGCATTTGGCTCCGCTGGTGCCCTAAGCTAAACTGGCTGATGCTGCCAGGATAACCCCGGGTAGAATGGTGGGGACCCCGGCCCTAATTCATTTGCGAAAAAAAAAATCTGATTTATGGGACAATGCCGACCCTGTGTCCCACCCCCGATTTCTTCGGGAACTGGCAAGGTACTACATAGTGGTAGGTAAGTAGTGAAGGGAGAAAGCACAATGTAATCACTGATCAACAGAGCCCGAGTTCAAATCTCTCAGTACATGATGCGAAAGGGCTACCCCCTCAAGAATGAACTGGCCACCCGTGGGAAGACCGAAATTCTCCGGACCGGGGGCAAGGTCCCACTTGCGCAAATTAGGAGATTTCGGCCGTTGATGTTCGCTATCTACGGTCAGTATCTCTTAATTTGTGCAAGTGGGACCTAGCCCCGGGCTACCCTCTGAAGATGAACTGACCACCCCTGGGAAAACAGAAATTACCCTGACCGAAGGCGTGGGGGACTGGGCCGAAGCCTAGGCTCGGTTTTTGCTGAGTTAGAGGCCAGGTTTTTGCTGAGTTAGAGGCCGGGGCGGGGCCTGGGGCATCCCTCCAGAATCACTTTCCGCTTTCCAGTCTGTCGCAACACCTCTCGCCGGAGACGACGGCTGGGTCATTTTGCGCTTGGCGTGCATTGCCAGCGCATCAAGCGCATCCCGGCCGTCGATCACGCCGCCACAGCAGAGGCGACGCAGCCATCGCCCCCCAATTCTGCCATAGCTCATCACTCCCGTTTCCTGCCAAGGAGCTGTCGTCCAGTGTGCAAGCTCTCGCTGTGGACGGAATTGCGAAAGAAAGAGAATCGCGTGGAGAAGGTATTTTCTCCCGCACTCCTTCCTGCTGTCAACTGAGCTCTTTCTTCCTCGGTTTCTTACCACTCGGCGACCACCTCCGTGTTTGTAACTTACAAGCGTATGTGAGGGTGCCCTTCTGCAGTTACCTTGCCCTCTCAGCGCGCGCCTGTAGTATCGGATATGTGGCTGGGAGGGGAGGGAGGCATCAAGGGAGTTAGGATATGGATAAGTACGCTGATACAGGCGAAGGAGAGAGG
>BFEA01000205.1:2198726-2212492 GCA_003427395.1 Chara braunii | reverse complement strand
TTTTTTTTGGTTCCGGACATTTTTGCACCCCGGGGACCGGTCCGAACTGTCCGGTGTCTGGTGATGTCTGGTGTCCGGTGATGTCCGGATCACCGGACAGTCCGGACCGGTCCAGACACTGGTCCGGAAGACAGTCCGGAAGTGTCCGTCGTCTGGTGTCCGGGTCCGCTGTTACCATGGAAAAAACTATGTTATCATTTTTATCATTTATGTAGAAAAATAAACTGAAAAACTTTTTTTTTTTTTTTGCCTTAGGATAACATCGAAGTTCTTTACCAAATTTAAAATAAAAAATAAAATCAAAAACAATTTTTTCCATTTTTTTAACTTTTTTTTTTTTTTTTTTTTTTTTTTGCCCGGCCGGACAAGTGGTCTCAGGCTACTCAGGTATTTAGTTCTGTATGTTCTTTAGATCCTACAGGAAGGTTCGAACCCGACGAACCGTCGTCCGTCCAAACAGTTCGTCCGTCCAAACAGTTCTAGGCATAGGACCCATATGCAGGTAGGTTAGGGGTACCGGGCGAATTCTGGTACCGCGTTTTTTTCGAGTCTGTTTGAGATATGACAGTAGTGACATCTCCGTCGCTGACCCCGTCTTGCTCAACCCCCGGCTATCTTCACTCTCCCTTCTCGACCCCGGCCTTCTCTCCCGACCCTGGCGCCCCGACCCCGACCCCGCGACCACCCTTCACCTTCCCCTCCCTGCTCCCGCCCTGTTCACCTGCCTTTCTAGATCCGGGCCATCTTCGAGCCCGATTTCCCCTCCGCTCCACTAGCGCCCATCTCCGTCGCTTGTGCCCTCGATCCCCGGACCAGACGTCATGGTGAACAACAGAATGAAGATTCGCCACCAACGTGTTCACAGAAAATCTGACTCTATGCTCATGTATCGAGGGATAGCAAGGCACCTTGCTCAGAGTCGCCTCGCGGGTATTCCAGTAGTAGGAGAGAAAGGGAGTGACCATGGGCAAGAACTGAAATTTGCTCAGAGCTTGAGAATCGATGGGGGAGGGGAACAACCGCAGGAGCAGGGAAACGTATCTGTTAARGAGAGTTATAAGGGGAAATCTACTGGGGAGAAAGGGAGAGACCATGGGCAAGAACTGAACCGTGCTCAGAGCCTGAGAATCGATGGGGGAGGGGAACAACCGCAGGAGCAGGGAAACGTATCTGTTAAGGAGAGTTATACGGGGAAATCTACTATCTCGATCTCTCACGATTCGACCGCTAGAACCTGGGCAGAGAGGGTGAGGGGACCTCCTGTCCAAGACACTATTGCAATCCAACGCAGGAAAGAAGGCGCCAGTGGGGGGGAGGGGGAGGAGTGGAAGATCCCGCTGAGAAACTTAACAACGGCAGGGGCATTCTTTCTGTCTCGCCTATTGGCCGCTCCGGAAAACAGGATACTACAACAAGGGGGTAGGACCACTGTGGTCAGAGCGCTCCCGGGAGAAGCAGTTAGAATAAGGGATAGCCTCTATACTCGCCACGCAAGCAACTGAGCCTTCCGCGACGATGCGGCGTTCAAATCCACAAACGACAAAGTGGGGTGGATTAGAGAACGGTTAGCGGCGTTCAAAGGGTCACCTGCGAATGCACGCGAATTTTTCCTGATTCAACCCGCTTCGTCATTTGTCATCACCATCCTCTGTGTCTCAGATGCTGACAAAAGAACAATGGATGGTTGGAGATCTTTTCGTTCAAGTTGCGAAAGGTCGGAGGTACGCATTTACCTCTACCCCCCCCCGAAACCACAACGGCCAGAAGAACGCAGGGAGCAGATGATGAGGGAGCACTTCTGGGTGGAATTTCGGCACATTCCGATTGAAATCCAGACAGCCTTCGTCTAGGACTTCGTAGAAAGGTACGATGTGGTTGACGTCATAGATCCGCTACCCCCCCATGTGGTTAGGAGAGACGACTACTTAATGCTAGCCATTAATATAGCAGATGAACACATATTCTCGATCGATGACGTCATCCCCTTCTGCGTGGGGGGAAAATTATACTGCATCCACACAACCCACAAGCACAGACCCTGGTGCTTTAAATGTCAGGCCTATGGACACTTGTATACTGACACGGCCTGCGCCCGTCATCACTCTCGCACAGCAAAACCTACCGGGCGACTGAGGAAGTATCCCTTTGAGGAATCCAGGTGGCGGACGATCGACCCGGGCTACGAGGGGTGGGTCTACATTGACGCACCAGGAAAAAAGGAAGGGGAGGTAGTTGGTTGGTCATGGGAAGGGCAGGGCGAACCGCGGCAGGAATCCCGACCACCAGCGACATGGCCCCCCCCCAAATCCTTAGAAACTCACCTAACCCCCCCCCCCCCACAAGGACCAGAAAACAGGGATCCTGGGAGGTCGTTGGGAGTAGGAAGAAGGAAGGGTCGCAGAAGAATCTGGTGGGTGCAGACAAAGGGGCAGGCGACAAGGAAAATCGTGACAAGGACAACCGCTTTGCCTGCTTAGACAATGGGACAGAGAATGGGATAGATAAGTCAGAACAGGAATGCCAGGACGAGCGCCTTACATGCTTAGAGAAAGGGACAGGGAATGGGACAGACAAGTCGGAACAGGAATGCCAGGACGAGCACCCGACGGAGCGAGGACTGATTGGGGGGGAGGAACGGGTGCCCGTGGACAGCTCAGGTCAAGAGAAGAACAACGGTCTGGGGCAGCATACACAGGACAAGCAGGACAGGCCAGCGCTAGGGGACCCCGGGAAAGGTACGACATAAGAGCAGGAACGAGCACCAGGGGAAGGGGAAACACAACATCCACTGAGCCATCAGGGGATGCGGCTGAAACAACAGGCAAGGGACCATCCACCACAGGCGTTAAAGCAACTCATAACCCCACAGCCTCCGCAAGGGCAGCAACCCCACCAGCCGGAGCAGGAGCCGCAACAGTGTCCGACCTCATGACATCAGCCTGAACAGGGGAGTACGCAATCACTGGCTCCGGATTTTTGCTCAGACGCTTTTGGGGTGCAGTAAATGGATGTGGACTCAACCTCCTCTCCCCCAGACGTAGAGATGGAGGAAGCCTCGAAAAACCCGTCCGACCCCGATGGCCCCCCGCAAGAAATGAGCTTGGATCAGAAAATCCAGGTAGGGGCAGATTGGATACTTAAACACTTACAATCGGACTGCCCACATGAGGGGGGGGAGTACTGGGACAGGTCTTATGTTGAGCTAGTGGCGCTCCTAAACAATAGCCCCTCCCTGAGAACCGCACTAACATTTGCCCCCCCCCCCCCACTTGACATGGGCGGAGGCCTTTCAGCGTATCATGACCGTCGCTCGAGGATGGTTTCGCCCCCCCCCAACAACAAAACCTTCTGATCCACATCCAGTCGGGCACGCACAGGAAGGGCACGACCAGTCCTCACAATAGGAGATGAGGGGAGGAGCGGAAACGACGGAGGATACAAGCGATTATCGGGTAACTGAAAATTCAGGAATGAAAATTATGAAGTGAGAGTTTTTGGCAGTCCGAAAATCATGAATGATCCTTAAGTGGTGAAAGGTCCGAAGACCCTGAAAACCACCTGTTTAGGCAGGCTGCATCCTGAAGTGGTGAAGGGTGTCCTGAAGTGGTCAAGTAAGAGTTTTGGGCAGTTTGAAAATCCAGAATGGTCCTGAAGTGGTGAAAGGTCCGAAGACCATGAAAACCACCCTTCAACACTTGAAGATGCAGCCTGCCTAAACAAGTGGTTTTCAGGGTTTTCGGAGCTTTCACCACTTCAGGACCATTTAGGATTTTCATACCTGAAAACCACCTGTTAAGGCAGGCTGCATCCTGAAGTGGTGAAGGGTGCCATGAAGTGGTGATGAAAAATACGACTGTTGTTAACCTTCTCTCGCAGAGGAAGGAATGACCTCACGGAGACTCAAGCTGAGGCAGCTTATAGAATGGGGCCTCTTCGAGCTGCCGCTCTCCAAAGCCAATGAGGTACTAGTAATTCCCTTAAGAAAGAAGGACGGAAAATGGGAGATGGGGCTCTCCTCGATGGGAGAATACGGGGGCGTGACATTGCAAGGATGGGACTTCTCGGCCCAAGGAGGAGACCGTAGGGAAAGGGATAAGGCCTTCACCAACCAAATGTTTGCCTTTATCCCCAAGTATTATGCTCCGGGGGCTAGAGCGGGAATGAGATTTGTAGACTGGGATGAACAGATAGCTGGGAATTATCTCTACCTGCTTTTCGAACCCAACAAATCTGCCAACCTGGGGTGGTATAGTCACAACGCTCTTCTAGACCTGCAATGCATGAAGATAAAGGTCAGCGATTTCTGGTCTGAAGACGATGTGTGCCGGTGTCTATGCCAAGCAGTGCGGAAAAGAGTTTTACACCTAGACAGATGGGATGTCAGACAATGGCATCCACTATGAGACGGATAACCTATAGGATATAAGTGTGCGCTAAAGACATGGATGATCTAGAAACATTTTACTGTAGGAATCAGGCGTGACGTAAATGCGTAGAGTCAACCGACCTCGACTTGCGCTCCATTAACGTAAATGACCTAGCATCGAGTAAACCCGAAAAACACAAAGCCATATGGGATCAGCTTAGAGGGGTAGGAGGTTGGCGATGGCCAGACGTGATTTGCGTACAATAGACCCATGTGCAAGATAATCCGGAACACAACAGGGCACACAAGCTGGTCTGGCCTCACACAGCCATAAGAGCTCATGCTCCAAGACCAGGCTCAACAGGGGTAGCAGTTTGAGTCCCTCCTGACTCTAGATTCCAGCTGGTTTACTGGGTGGTGGACGAAGAAGAGGGGAGATGAGCCTCCGTCTTGGGAACATTAGAACTAGAACTGATTTACATCCTCTGCGTATATTCACCTAATTCAGTGGGGGAAAGAAGAGAGTTCTTGGGGAGGATAGGAATGCAAGTCCCGGAAGGTATTCCCTTAATCATAGCGGGGGATTTCAACGCTACTCCCAACAAGGGAATGGACAGATGAAATCCTCAGGAATCTCCCTCCTTTGCGGCGATCGAAGATGAACAAATGTTGGCTGACCTCTGTGAGACTCTCTCGGTCTTCGACACCTTGCGCCGCTTACACCCTCAAACACGAACCTTCACATGCATATGGGATAGTGACCCATCACGGTTATCTAAATCACGAATTGACCTTATCCTGCTTTCTAATGACCTAAACGGGGCTCTGCGATGGTCACTAATTCTCCCACGCAGCCCGCACCCGGGGTTAGACCATAAGACTTGTGGCATAATACTAACAATGAGGAAAAGGCCGGATCAAGGGCCGGGTTTCTACAAGTTAAATACCTCCTTGCTTCATGACTCATCATTCTTACACATGATTCGACACGAATGGGACTTCTGGCACCAACAGAGTCACCTTTTTTATTCCCGTCTACTATGGTTCAACAATGGTCTAATCTTCTTTGCCAGAAAGTGTAAAGAATTCTTCAAAGCTAAAGCGGTCCTACGACAACACCAAGAAATGACCATCCACAATGAACTAATAGCCCTGGAACGACAGGCAGAGTCACAGCATCCCACTTCTTCTCAAGAGCCACATCATCTCACTAACTTCATCCAAAGAGTCAAAGATCAACTTCTGCAATACGCACTACACAGATGGCAAGGAATCAAGATCCGCGGAAAAATGGCCAAACTCACTCACGAAGCCTCAATGGACACCCGATTCTTCTCAATGGCCACCGCACGTACACGACGAACGGTCATAGAGGTCTTCCATGACCCGGATAACAGCGACGTCATTGCCACTGACACGCCGCACTGTATGATGATTACTAGGAAATTCTTTAAACAATTATATACATCACAGGTCTCGTCCCTCGCATGGGGAAGAGAAAATCAGGGAAATACAAGACTTCCTACTTCCAATGGACCGACACATATCCCCGCAACAGTGTGACGAGTTGGAGGTAGAACTAACAAAAGAAGAAGTGTGGACAACACTCCTCCAAATGAAAGAAGAAAAAAAAACCGGCATAAATGGTTTTCCCAAAGAATTTTGGGAAGCCACTTGGACGGATATGAGCACCGATCTGTGGGAATACTACCAGGACGTATGGGAGGCTGGGGAGATAGGAGAAACCATGGGGAAGGGGGTGTTATCGCTCATTTACAAGAAAGGAAACAAAATGAATATCAGAAATTAGAGATTTATTACGCTGCTCACAGTGGTATATAAAATGTTGTCGAAAGCACTGGCCAACCGTATGGCGACGGTTTTGAAAGAGGTCATACATCCAGCCCAAACAGGGTTCATGTCGGGCAGGAACATACAAGAAAACATCCTGCTGGTAAAAGACCTGGTCCAATTAGCACGACGAAATCAAGCAAATGCGGCCATTATTTTTATAGATTTTGAAAAGGCCTACGACCATGTAGATTGGTTCTTTCTAGATAAATGCTTGGGAAAAATGAACTTTGGACCTATCTTCCGACGCTGGGTCAAGATCCTCCATAATAATGCCACTACCTGCGTTCAGGTCAATGTGCCAATAGCACCCCCATTTGAGCTCCAACGGTCTGTGAGACAAGGGGATCCTATCGCCCCCTATCTCTTTTTGGTAATAATGGAAGCACTGTCAGCCAACTTGCGTCGTAACAAATACCTCACATGCATTAAGATATCTAATATCCCGGAGGAAGCAATACCTATCTGTTCTCTATTTGCAGATGATCTAACCATAATGGTAGATGCGACAAAATTCAACATGGAAGAAATTCAGCATCTTATGAACAAGTTCTGCCAGCTGTCAGATATGAAGGTGAACTGGGGACAAAAGACTGTGGGGTGGTGGATGCATCACCAAGGGGGAAGACTCCCGGAAAACCCACACATCACATGGCTCCCCCTAGACGACCCCTTAAAAGTCTTGGGGGCGCTAGTCACAGCTAGAGAGAAGTCGGCAACCAATGACGAGTGGATGGCAGGACCCGCGCGAGTCAAGTTGGAAAAATGGAACAATAAACGTACATCAATTTTCGAACGGGCACTTGTCATTAATAATGTGGTCCTAGCCACACTCTGGTACAAGGTCATCCTATGGCCCATGAGTAATGGGGGGGTCCAAATACTAAAACAACAGCTGACGGCCTTCCTTTGGAGAGGCGATAGTAACACTCCTCACGTTATTAGTCGAGTGGCGTGGGAATCCGTGATTCAGCTCAAAAACAGAGGAGGACTAGGAATTGTGGACCCGGCCACACAATTCCAGGCCCTCTCGATTCGCTGGCTTCAGCATATTATCTTTTCGCCATCATCCCCATGGACCCCCCTTGCCCTGACACAGATCTCTGCCCTGGCCCCGGAAACCCCACCCGAGACCGACCCCCGGTATGGCTCGACGACAGATATTGGAGGCTACCCAGGAAGTACAGGAACAGGGACCCCACCGATAGACACTAGGAACGCCTCATACGCATATGGAGAAAACTCCCTTCCCCAGACCGTTCGGCACGAGAGAGGTGGGAGGAAATATTCAGGCAACCCCTATTTGGCAACCGGCTAATAACGGACTCCCGGGGCCGTGTGCGGTGCTGCTCGGATACTCCATGGAAGGGTTGGGTAAGACATGGTATACGAAGGGTCAGGGACCTTTGGGATATGAAGGCGAATAGTTGGAAGAGCACGAAACGAATGCGAGCATGTCTGCGGTACTGCCATTTTACGGAGACCGCATTGAACAATCTCATCGACAGTTTCCCCCTTCAACCCTACGAAAAGGTCCCTCCATAAAGGAAGGAGATTGGGTAGGGCTGCCCGACCACGACAGCGTCGACAGGGAGGTAGGGCATGTGCAATTGGCAGACCAATCACACGTATTGATCGAAGTCTTCTCCATTCAGAAGGGCGAACAATTACGGTGGAACCAACAACCCTTCATATGGAAGGAGCGAAAAGGCGTGTATCGGGTTAGGATTATTGATGAAGGAGATCGCCAGAGGGTGTATTGCCCAATCACCCCGATCGAGGACCTCTCCATAGACCCCGAAGAGTGGCAATGGTCCCTAGACGCCCGGACCAGAAAGGGGGAAGCAAACACGTTGACACTATTCAAATTAAAGTCCAAATCAGCCTACCGAATGCTCAGACCTAAATGCAGACTGCGGGACCGCGTTGGAGACAGATGGTATCGCCATCTCAATATAGACCGCAGCTTGCCTAAACCCATCCGATGGTTTGCACACTGCAGCAGTAGACTTCCCAAAATCTCTACCCTCCAGTGGCAAATAGAACACAAATGTCTACCAACCAATGAATGGCTGATAGACCACACGCGCCTGGAACAACAAGGGAAGGCACTGCCATGGTGCCATAAATGTCTCCAGAGCTACCCTTGGAGAAAGCGGGCTGAGACCATAGAACATATTTTTCTTCAATGTTCCGCAACGGTGCTGTTGTGGAGAAGTTGGGATAGGATTTGGCGACACATTGTTCCGGGTGCAGTGTGGCCATGGGAGTGGCGGGCCATACTCTTGGGGTACTACCCTCCAATTCGGGGAAATATATTTGACGAAAATATGATCAAGCTGGGAAACGGAGCGTCCTATGGGCCATCTGGTGGAGGAGATGTATCCAAGAGGTTGAGGGGGCGCGAGTGGAAGACGGAGAAGTTATGGAACAAATACGGACATTGGTTCAACACGAAATTGCGACCCGATGGAAGGCAACCAAAGACAAGCTGGACCAAACGCACACCTGGGGGGATATGAACATGATTATCTCCTGTTACAGCAAGAACTGGCTGGGAGGGAAAAGGAAGGGATGGGTGGCCGAGGTCAAATGGTCCGGGGATTGTCGGCCTGACGAAGGACCACAAGAGGAACCCCGAAGAGAGATGGTTAGAGACTACCAGCTGATCTTTCACGATTGGACCAAGATAGATCCCGACAACCCACTCTGTGCTGCGCAGGAATTCGCAGATCCCTTCCTCCCCCACCCGCTGTCCTTGGAAGAAAGATTGCCGCTTTCATGACCCCTGGGGTCGGGTGGTAGGATCTGGTGGCATACAGCCTGTCGCAGCTCAGTCCAGTTCAAGTCCATTCAACCATTTCAGCTATTTTAGTTATTTCAGGCTGTCTTGTCTACTCAGCTGCTCTGCTTACCTGAGTTACCTTTGTTTTTTGCTCATCTGGTTATCTTTGCTTATCCTTGCTTATCCCTGCTTATCTCTGTCATCTTCATGCATTCTCAGTTAGGTTTGGAAGAGTAGATTGGATAAGGGACGCTGGACCTGGTTTCCAGCACAGTACTGGTTTGTAACGGGAGATTCATGGGACGCTGGACCCGGTTTCCAGCAGGCGATGCCTGACTTTCCTGTTCTTCTTGGCTCCTTTTTTAGTTCTTTTTCGCCTGCTCAGTCAATCCCCTGGGTTGCTGGGTATTCAACGTTGGCAGGCCCCACAACCCTCACTTTTGCTCAGATATTCTAATTTTGGTATATGGGACACGAGACGCCGTAAGGATAGTAGGTGGAGGGCAGGAGCTAGGGGAGGGAGGGAGATTCCACTGGTTCTCCCTGGTGGTTCTCCCCCAGTACCCGACGGTGCTGCAGGTTAGGTATGAAGGGAAACGTTAGATATGGGACGCTGGACCCGGTTTCCAGCCCAAGGGCGTCTCTCTCAAGGATGTACTGTTTTGTACAGATGTATTCATGGGACACTGGGCCCGGTTCCCAACAGGTGAGGCTCCCCACCAATAGACGGAGCGGCTTGCCAGGCAAAGCCGCAATCCCGGTGGTTCTCTTACCACCACCTGGATAGAGGCCTTATATAAGGGCCTTGCTTGAAAAAAAAAGAAAAAAAAAGGACGCCTACTATATAAGGAGCGCGTACATATTCAATAGCCTCTTTTGGGACTAACGCCCGGTGTTTGGCCATAGCAGTCCGGACTGCGAACGCTGATACGAGCGGGAGTGGGTATGAGGACGGGCATGCATAGTTGGGGAGAGATGGTGGAAACCCCCTGAAGATGATGACGTGGCTGTCATCGCAACGCGGCGGCGGGGACGTATTTCCTACTATACTTAATTTTTCTATTTGTCTATATGAAATGTGTTGTTTCACTATGTACTTGTCGAGCGTACTTTGTACGTTGACCTGCGTCTGATAATTTGTCATACTGCGTCTGATAATTTGTCAATTTTCAATCTGTATATAATACCTATTACGACACACGTGAACTTTCCTTGAGGAGACCACTGGGAGGAGTGAGCATGATACTAGAAGCAGATGGTGCTGTTTGTTCTCCAGCTCGAATGAAGATTGGCTAAGTTGACACTGACTTTGGTGAAAAGTTGTCGGGTATCGGCGTTTTCCTGCAAGGATGGTAGGACGAGAGCAGCCGGACCAGCAGCCAAGACACAAAGATGACCGCAGATACGAGGGAGGCCGCAACGAAGGTGGTCCCAGGAGGGGACCAACTTGCTTCAGCTGTGATGAAGTGGGGCACTATGCTAATCAGTGTCCGTACCCAAGGAGAGACGTCCGAGATACTTCGATCGACCATCAACATCTACTGATTCAAGGCGCGGGAGATCGATGTCTCCAACAAGATACAAAAGACCATATCAGAGACATACGTTCTCGCAAGATCTGGAGGTGACCTCTAAAATTCGGGAATTGGGAAAGAACCTGGCTCAAGTGACGGAGTTCGTACAGATGGAACGAGCCAAGAAGGAAGGGAGAGAAAGGAGAAAGTAGGAGAAGGAGGAGGCTAAGCAGAGGGTCGAGGAGGAAAGGAGAGCGAAGGAACGGAAAGCCGCGAAGCGAGCCGAAAAAGCAAGACGAGAGGAGCTCAAGATGGCGCAAATCAACAAGAGTGTGAAACTCCAAGTCGCCATAAAGGTGAGGGAGTTGTGCGATCGAATGCAGGCGGTGCATATTCAGCCGCCACCTGGATATTACCAAGCGCCGCAGTTACACACAAGAGGCAAAGGTAAGCAGAAAGTAGTATACAAGTCACGATGGGGTCAAATTCAGACGTGGCGAGCAGTGAAAGCAGCGCGGAAAAGCAACCACAGAGACAACTCAAAACGACAAAAAAGGAAAAGCGAAAGCGTGGTCCTGAAGCCGTTTTGAAGGGCAGTCCGCCAATGATTACACCCGCCAAGAAAACACCGAAATCAGGGAAGTTGAAGCCAGTAAATCTGACGACTAGGATAACTCGGTCCAAGAAGAAGGTGAAGACTAAACTTTCCCCTATCGTTGAGAAGAAGAAGACGCCACTAGGAGGAAGTACCATCGCCAAGCTGAGATTCAGGAACCAAGTAATGGAAGAGATTAGGGGACTGGACGCGACGGAGCTCCAGACGATCTGCAAGAACGAAGGCATCAGTTACACCGGCAAGATCGATGCGATCTTCGACATCGCTAGCCACCGCACGCGACTAAACTTCGATGTGGAGGACATACACCAACAGGAGGTCATCAAGATTACCGAAGATGAAGAAAGACCAGACAACCCTGGAAGAAACGGACTCAACGGAGGAAGCAGAAACATGAAGTGGGAAATGGACAGAACTCCTATGACGTTTAGTTAGAGCGTTAACAAGTCTGAGATGCAGGATTCCATCGGTAGATGCGCGTGTCGAGGAACTGCTTAGGCTATGTATATTCAACCTTTCTTTACAAGGGGAGATTAAATGGAACTCGAAGATATTGAATTCATAATCGAGATTGATCGAGAAGTATAGACCGGGCTTTATAAATATCCGTTGTTGCGTATATATCGTCGTGTCTCCATATTGTAAGTTGCAATACATCGGTAAGACCAATCGTTCTCTGGATGTTAGATGGCGGGAACACTTGCGAGCGAGTAGGACACGCGAACACACACATTTCTACCGTTGGCTAGGCTGTTTTGGCTCTGGGAACTATGTGCTACTTCCGTTAGATACGACATGTGAATCCGACCTGATCAATTTGGAGAACTTATACATTTCGCAATGGTCTCCATTTCTAAATACGAGTGGAGTGAAAAAAGTTGGGGTAAGGAAGAACTGAGGGAGGAAGGGCCGAGTGGAAAGGAGGAGGGTAAATGGAGAACAGGTGGGATGAATACAAAATGTCATCGCACGGGTTAGATACAGAGACAAGGGTACATGGTATCTGGATGTATTGAAGCTACTTGACAGATACGAGTCGAGAGGTGTGCATACTTTCTTATTCGAATCCAGCGGAGGAAACACTTGGTACCCGAAGTGGAAGAAGGTGAAGAAAGCCTATGGAGATTCGACAGTGAAATTTGGGGACATAATAGACGCACTGAAACATTGTAAAGTTGATTTCGAAAAAGGTGGGCGGGTAACCGTTGTGCACCTGAGGAAACGGAAGCCTAAATGCGGATTACTGAAGCAGATACTGATTGGTATCTTAAAGAATCCAAATAAGCTCGGTGGGATCTACGGCTGGAATCTGAAATCGACTATGCGACTATACAATGTGATTCACGACTTCAGCAAGAAGTCTACCAGGAAGTACCTGCGTCGCCTAGTGTCACGAGTGGTTAGGGACCGTTTTGGACTGAGTATGTCCACGGATCTGGTAGTGAAGACTAAATTCGATGACAGAATAAGACTAGTGGAACTACGGAAGGCGATCAATGACTACATTATGACCAATGGGTTACCGAATTGTTTTAGGAATCGGGCACGGAAGAAAGTCAAAATCGTGCAGACAAAGAATCTGACGATTGGAGGCTTAATGCATAATCAACGAGCATATACGGCTCGAGAGGTTGATAACCTGTGACTGTGCAGGTTTGCCCTATCCCCGGGTGGGAGAGCACGTGCGGTTCTGACTCAGTGAAGGAGAGGACCAACATGTACGTTGGCGAATGCCAATGATATACCTCGAGCGGCTTTGACCGACAGGGTATCACTGCTCAGGCAGGAAGTGAACGACAACTTTGCTAGTTGGTGCAACTTTAGAGGCGAACCATCTGTACTAAGTACCGATAGACTGGTTGTATGTATCGCTGACTCAAATGAGGAAGGCAAAAGGTTAAGTTTAGATGAGGTCTATGTAGTTTAGGAGGAATTGAAGGAACTGGTTTTGACCTCGCTCGACAGAAACCCGGGGGAGACTGTCACGGTGACGATGTGTACAGTAGTATATCATCAAGCGATGATGCACACGTTTGTCAGAAACCCGGGATATCGAGTGATTGAGATACCTGAGAAGATCATTCATAGGGAAATCTGGGAGGAAGTGGAAGAAATGGGCCTGTAGGGTTTCGTTAAGTGGGATAAGAAGGATGAATTTGGCAAATCCTATGTGCTTCCAAAGCATAAGGATCTTGATAGATATCACCCTATCTGCCCTACATATAACGAACCAATGGTTAAGACTGGTAAGTTGGTGGCTAAGGCACTTAATCACTTACAGTTTACCTTGCCAAAGGATAGTCACTACATGCAGGTTGTCGAACACATGGCAGGGAGATTGGAGCGGATAAACAAGCTTTTGGCAAGTTCTGATAACGTGTGAAAAGTTGAAGTGATGTCATTTGACATCAAAGAGATGTTCAGTAAATTACCGCATGACGAGATCATGAAAGCACTAGAGTGGATTGTGCTTTTTCACCAAGAGAAAGGGAGGACGTTTGTGAGAGTGAACCTGAGAGGGAAGGGGTGCTCCTTTGGGATGACGACAAGTGGTGATGGATGGAAGTTGTTAGACTTGAACCTCATGAAGAGATTTATCTAGCTGGAGCTGAGGCACACGTACACATACACAAC
>BFEA01000205.1:2022125-2040724 GCA_003427395.1 Chara braunii | reverse complement strand
TTTTTTTCAATAACAAAAACACCCCCACCAGTGTTAGTGCTGCTGGTAAGAGCAGACACCACTAACACCAGGGGAGAGGCTCCATCTATTAGTGGGGAGTGTCACCTGCTGGAAAACGGGTCCAGCGTCCCTTGAAAGAAAACATCTTGAGAAGGTGAAAACCAGTGTAAGGTCTGCCAGCATTGATTACCCTGCACAACAGGGGATTGACTGAGCAGACTCTATGAGAATAGTGGCTATGGAGTCTGCCAGCATTGATTGCCCTGAAACCCAGGGGATCGACTGAGCAGATCCTGTGTAATATCCAGTAAAGTAGCCTTGTGTGAGCATGCAGGGCCGCCAATCCCTTTTTGTATCTCTTCACCCTTATAAAAGGGCGGCAAATAGACCGCTAAGGACTGATACTAGGGACTGATAATAATCAGGGGAGCCACACACTCCAAAACCATGCTCAGTTGCATACAAGCTGATTCTTTTTGTGTATTTCTTTCTGAAGTCCTCTTTCTGAGATCAGATGTGGAGCCTTCTCGTGCCCCTTCGCATGTCGATGGGTATTTTTTGTTTCCATGTCATCCGCGTGATAAGTTGATAGCCCACGGCATCTTTTTCTTACCAACAAACCACCATAAACGAAAAAAAAAAAAAAAAAAAAAAGGGTGAAACGGTGAGGCAAAAGTGCACTTGAATGAAAATTTTGCAGTCAGAGAATTTTCACAATTTTCAGCGTTTTTTGGAAATTGAAACGGTTTTCACGTTTATGGTAGCAGCTCCCATTCCCAGGGCTCGATCCCCGGATCTCGCCCTTACCCGTGTACAGTGTTAGTTGCCCTGTGTGTGTTTGAACCCGCGACCTGTCTGTCGCAGGTTAGTGTGGTTGTCGGGTCTCGAACTGTAGATCTGTCGGTAGGAGTCTTCATGGGGGTAGAAGTCGTAGCTGCTACAGTATTGAAAGGTCAAGTTGTAGCTGCTGCTACATTGCCGAAGGGTCAAGTCTACGGACTTCCGGAAGGTCGGGAAGTGACCCTTCGTGTAGTCTTCGGCGATGGTCTGTAGGCAAGCGGGCAAGTGGCTAGTCCAACCTCGCCTAGTCAGCCGTACCCAGTCCCAGTCGCACTTTGTCCAGTCAGCAAGTACCATGTGGGACTGTGTGCACCCTGGGCCCCGTGGAAAAGGGCAGACCAGCGATCATCCAGAGTATAAGTCAAGAGGCAGCGTCCAGTCATTCATTCATTCTGCCTGCGAGCCGTGCAGAAGTGCTGCCTGAGCGCCTTGTGCAAGGAGGTCTGCAGGTGCCCGAAGGGGAAGTGGGCTGCGAGGGAGACGAAGCAGCCATAGCCGCTAGTAGCTAGGAGGTAGAAGGCAGCCATAGCTGCCGTAGGTTAAAGATAGGCCGTAGCGTGTATGTGTGAGAGTGTTGTGTGGAGTGGGTGTGTGTGTGGGACATCCAGGAAGATCCAGAGTAGCGTGCGCATGAACAGTTTCCGGGAATACAGTGTCGGATGGGGTTGTGTGGACGCACAGGCGCCATAGCCATCGGAAGCAAGTTTGAATCTGAACTGTGTTTTGGCCTCGATATCTCTGAGCTTTGTGTGGGCGCCTGGCGCCAGTGTGATTGCCACCTGTTTTCATGCATGCTGAATAAGGAAGAAGACGAGTCTGGTTGCAAAATGGTCACCACAGACAATTCCAATGGACAAAAAAAAAAACAGTCCAGAACATTGAGAAATGGTCACCAGACACAACGCCAACAGTCAAAAAAAAAAAAAAAAAACAGGAAAAACTTCAAAAAAGTGAAAATTTGCTGAGTGAGGACGCGCCGGGGTAAACCGGGCGTGCCAGAAAAACGGGCAGAATTTTTTTATTTTTATTTTTTTGGAACCAGGATCGTTCTGCGCTCGGCGAGAGGACCCCGAATCTGCAATAAAATTTTGGTTTGGGGGGTGGGGTGGGGGGTGCTGGGGTTGGGGGGGTGTCTGGGATGGATGATGGAGGATGGCGAGATGGGATTGAGGGAGGGAGGGAGGGAGGATGGAGGATGGAGAAAGGCAGGGAGGAGTAGGGAAGGAGGGGAAGAAGAAGAGGAGGAGAGAAGAAGACCTTATGAGGGGGGAGGAAGAAGAAGAAGAAGAAGAAGACGAAGAAGAGAGGTGAGGAGGAAGAAGAAGAAGAAGAAGAAGAAGAGAGGTGAGGAGGGGAAGAAGAATGATGAAGAAAGGTCGAGGAGAAAGATGAAAACGCAAGGGGGAGGAGGGAAAGAAGAAGAAGACGAGAGGACAACGAGGAGAGAAGAAGGAGAGGAAGAAGATGACCGAAGGAGGGGGAGGAGGACGGCCCTCATTTTTTTTAATTTTTTTTTTACCTAACGTGTCTCACGTGACCTACCGAAAGTCGACGAACTGAAAGAAGAAGAAGAAGAAGAAGAAAGGGGAGGAGGGGAAGAAGAAGAAGATGAAGAAAGGTCGAGGGGAAAGATGAAAACGCGAGGGGGAGGAGGGGAAGAAGTGGAAGACCAGATGATGACGAGGAGAAAAGAAGGAGAAGAAGACGACCGAAGGAGGAGGGGGAGGAGGACTCCCTTCGTTGTTGTTTTTTTCCAACCTAACGTGTCCCACGTGACCTACCGAATGTCGACGAACTGGAAGAAGAAGAAGAAGAAGAAGAAGAAGAAGAAGAAGAAGAGGAGGAGGAGAAAGAAAATGAGTGGGGGAGAAAGGAAAGACAAAGAAGAAGATGAAAGGTTATGGAGGAAGATGAAATCGCGAGGTGGACGAGGGGAAGACGAAGAAGACGAGTGGAGAAGGAGGAGGAGAGAAGAAGAAGAAGTAGAAGAAGATGAGCCGAGAAGGGGGGGGGAAGGTGGACGGCCTGTNAGTAGAAGAAGATGAGCCGAGAAGGGGGGGGGAAGGTGGACGGCCTGTCGTATCTCACGTGACCTGCCGAATGATCTAGAAGAAGACGAAGAAGAAGAAGAAGAAGAAGAAGAAGAAGAAGAAGAAGAAGAAGAAGAAGAAGAAGAAGAAGAAGAATGGCTGCGATAGGGTATGGCGGCGGCGGTAGGGTATGGAGAAAGGCAGGGAGGAGTAGGGAAGGAGGGGAAGAAGAAGACGAGGAGAGAAGAAGACCTAATGAGGGGAGAAGAAGAAGAAGAAGAAGAAGAACGGCGCCTTCGTCGTCGGGGCCTTCGTCGACGCGTCGTAGCACGAGGGCCTTCGTCGTAGAAGCAGCAGCAGGACAGTCGGGGCCTTTGTCGGAGCAGCAGTGGCAGGACAGTCGGGGCCTTCGTCGGAGCAGCAGCAGCTGCACACCTGATGGCGATGGCGACGGGCGACGGGCCACGGCGAAGCAGGAGGAGGTCGGCAACTGGGATCGTGCTGGGGGCCGAGTGGCAGCCCACCCCAGCCGTCAATCATGGAGGATCGACGTCCACAGAGCCGACAAAAAATTCAAAAAACAAAGTAGGCCTACCGGGCCCGACGCTGAGGTTTTTTGGGCCAGTCGTACCCGGTAGGCCTGCAGGAGGCCAGCAGCAGCCGAAACCCCCGGGAGGTGACTGCGCTAGGGGGGGCCAGCCCCCAACCGGGTGCCCTGCCCGGCCAGGCCGCCCGGGACATCCCCCGGGCCGCGGCCTGTCACCCGGGCGGCCCAGTTCCCCACTCAGAAAATTTGGCCAAAAAAAAAAAAAAACGGTTTAAAAACCTGATTTCAGCAATGAAAACAGTTTACCCCGTTAACCACTGGTGGCATGTGGACGTTATATATTCTCTTTCCATGTCAATGTGACAACCCACCGAAGTGTGAGAAAGCATAACACAATGGATAAAAAAACTGAGGAAGATGTCAAGAGCTTTTGATATCATCTCCTCCCTGCAACACTTAGAAATCACACCATGCAAACGCGATACGTTGATAACCCATGCAAGCGTCATTTTCTTTTCTTTTTTTTTCTTCTTCTTCTTCGCCTTCTTTTTTTTTTTTTTTGCAAGCATCTTTTTCTTACCAAGACAGTAGCTGGGTGTTCCTGGTTGCTGGCCTCGGAATTTTGAAATGAGGTAATGAGGAGGAGGAGCAGGAGGAGGAGGAGGAGGAGGAAGATGGTGATGATGACAACAACAATTATGATGATTATGAGGAGGAGGAGGGGGAGGAGGAGGAGGAGGAGGAGGAGGAGGAGGAGGAAAAGAAGCAGGAAGCAAGGAGTAGAAACAGCCTGCAAGGAGCAGAAGCAGCTCACAAGAACAAGAATCAGTCGCGCCCAGCCCATGTGGCTAAATGGTACCCCCGAACAACTGAATTCAAATCCTGCTGAAATAAAATAGCTCTGAAATTACCTGGGGCCGTTTAGTTCGATGATGATACCTTAGGGTCGTCACCCATTTTGTTAAAAAAAATGGAAAAAAGGAAAGACAAAAAGCAGCACAGCAGAAAAAAGATGAGAGAAGCAGCACAGCAGAAGAAGAAGAAACAGCATGCACGATGAAGGAGTTCCACCGCGTCACCTAAAGATGGTTCTTTTTTTTTCTTTTTTTTTTCAATGAACAATGCTCCACTCTATTTGTTGGGGAGCAACACGAGCTGGGAACCAGGCCCAGCGTCATATTTGGGTGTTCTCAACTTCTCAAGCATGGCCCCCAAAGCTGGCTCATGGTTTTCAAAGCTCAAAACATAAATCCTTACACCACCACTACCTTTCAAAGGCGAAGGGTAAGTCGTGAATATAGCGTACACCGCATTCGTCAAAGGCCGGGTGCCACCGGACCAAAATGGCTGGTGGTCCCAGCCAAAACAAAAGAAAAAAAGTTGCGCTGACACTTCGGCAAAGCTTGGCGCGGAGTTCTACTCCGCTTCGGTAAAAGAGGCTTGGAGGAAGTGGTTCCTTTCGATCTTTCCATTTGGCAACTACCGGACGTGAAGTGGAGCCTCATCTCCTCCCTCTCTAAGGATTCACATGTCTGCATGTAACGGGGAGAAGGCCGTGAAGGGGATCATTTTTCTTCTATCTTTTTTTCAGTGAAGTTTCTTGTTTTTTTTTTTGTTTTTTTTTTTGAAGGGGATGATCATTAAGTTTGGCGTGCAGTGAGAGAGAAAAAAAAAACGCAAGAAAGAAAAGGAGTAGTGTGCAGGAGAGTCCGGGAGACGATTGCAGCTGCAGGACTGTAGCCTTCCGGGTGGCATCTGCACGAGGCAGCACGACTGAAGGGACCATTTCCAGTGTACCATGCCTTGAGAAATAGGGAGCAGACTTTTTTTGGTCGTTTACCTGTGCAATAACCCATGCCATATGTCTCGTGGAATATCTGCAGGTTTACTAGGCCGCCCTCAGCCCAGGCCAAAACGAGGATTCAGGGCCTGGACGTGAGACAGTTGACTTCAGTCAGTCAACTGTCGAAATACCAACAGTCAAAGTTCAAAGGTACCCAGTCCAGGCCGCCGGTCAGGCACGCACATTCGTTTGTATGCAGGTACCCAGACAGCATCAGGTCCAGAGGGGAGTCTGCAACTGTACACAATCCAGGCCCTCGGCTGTGAGTCAATCTGGACGACTGTGGGGAAGGGAACCAAGGCCAGAAAGCATCGTCAAATGCTACTTAAAGGCTGGCTTCGAGGTGGTCAGACATTCAGTCTTGCTATGGTGCTTAGACGCTGGCTCAACTTCGACCAGGCGCTGTCATTGACGCTAGCACGACGCTGGCTGGACGCAGGCACGGTGGACGACGACGCGGACTGTGACGGCATGCTGGCGCATTCTGGATTGTGCGCTAGGAATGCTGATGTGGCGCTGCCTATGGTCTACATTGCATGCTGATGAGGCGCTGCCTATGGTCTACATTGCATGCTGATGTGGTGCTGCCACTGGTCTACATTGCATGCTGATGTAGCGCTGCCACCGGTCTACGTTGCATGCTGATGTGGCGCATACTACAGGTCTACATTGCTGATGTGGCGCATGCCACTTGTTTCGACTGCTGACGTGGCATTGGCCGTGCTGTCTACATGAGGTGACTGATTGCGACAAGGAGGAAGATCGGGATCTGTAGAAGATTAGGATACGGGATACTTACCTGAGACCGACGTCGATATTGTTCGCTGCCGGCTGTCTTCACTGTCTCTATGAAAGAGTGGTGCCACGTGGCACTTCTGTGATATCGGGCCTGATCAGACTTGTTACTATTGTTTGCCTGATGACGTGGAGGGAGAGGAAGCCCGGAGAAGAAGTGGGATTGGTTGGGTTTCTATTGTGTGATCTTTGGCCATTTTTTCCACCTTCTCCCTTGTCTCTCCTCCCTCCACTCTTTTCGTCTGTTGGTAACGAGATACTGTTGCAGATATCATTTTCACGTTACCTGGAGACTTTGTACAGATCTGAGACTACTGGACTTCGACGTCTGAGGAGTATCTTCCTGACTGGGTTCATTACACCTGACTTGCTTTTTTAAAGTTCTTCCCCCATTGACTGTGTTTTCCACGCCCACTTTTTTTTTTTTTTTTTTTTTTTTTTTGCTGGAAAACGGGTCCAGTGTCCCTAATAATGCGCCAAAACAGAAAAGTGTGGGCAAAACAAACAGCCGGCAAACTCGAAAAGGCAATGAAAGCACCGCGGCCGTGTCGGAGCCACAGGTGTCGTAACTACTGGGGCACGCTGTGGTGTCAGACGGGAAAGGGAAACACACGCACAAAAAAAAAGGGCCAACCGATATCTATTTCGCCTGCGCATGCCTCTCCGAGTTCGGCGACTGTTTGTTTCCGCCTGGCATGTTTTTTTTTTTCACCCATTCGAGTTTGAAACCTGCATCATACGTGCTGCTCCCCACAAGTAGACTGGAGCAATTGTCTCCCCCCCCCCCCAAAAAAAAAAACCTGCATCGTCTGCACTTGTTTCAAATAAAAAACATCCAAATTATTATGCAATCTCAATGCCTGTCAACTATTCACTGGCAATCTGTGCTTCCTTTTTTTTTTTTTTTTTTTTTTTTTGTCCTTTCACTACCTTCCTACCACTACTCCCAAGACAAATATATAGAGGGGACCCCTGCAAGCATAGGGCCTCGCAAACGTGGTAAGTCATGTTGCCCCCCGCCCCAACAGCGAGAGTCAGAGATGGGGTGGGGCCACCGGTGGGGGTCCGGCTGCTTTTGGCTGCTATTGACAGCTAATCTTCCCTCTCCTTTTTTTTTTTTTTTTTTAAATCTACCAAGCCCTGGTTGGGTGAATGGTACCCACATGTAATTGTTAGGGGCTCACCACACAGGCTTTCGAAACATGGAAAATGGAAAATCCACGTGGCGTCTTCGCCACACAGGCTTTTTTCGACACAACTGCTTTCGACAAAGTTTCGAAACATGTCAGGGAGTTCGGCCTCGAATGGAAAGGCCTTTCGAATAGGCAACCTCTTCCCGCCTGTCACAATGGCGGGGTTTTCAAAAGCCCGCCAGCGGTCTTGTGGAAAGGGCACTCCCAAAAGTTAATGGGCTATTAGCGAGAAAAAAAAAAAACAAAAAAAAAAAGGAGATTATGATGTCTGTATTGAAACACCCGACTGGTGTTTCAAAAGTCTGTGTGGCCAAGGAGGGAGGGGGGGGGGGGGGGGGTCTTTCGACGAGCAGCCTTTCGAATGACGTCTAACATTTGTCGGAAAATGCCTTCATTCGAAAGGCTGTGTGGCGAGCCCCTTAGTGAATAGATCATGAGTTCAACTCCTGGTAAAAAAAACAGTTACTCTTCCCTCTCCTCAGTTGTATTCACTGGTGGGTGATGTTTACTCTTCACTGCCCACTGTGCTTTTGTATGTTTTTAACTTTTTGTGCACTTATGCATTTTGGATGATTGCCGGCAGGAGCTGATGTATGAGCTGTTGACGTATGAGAATAGGCTCAGGCCCTCGGCAGCCAGCTTTTCAGAGGGGTCCATCTGGACACAAGCGAACACCAGAATGACATGTACTCTTGAGCGCAACATAAAACTCCGCTGTTGCGAGCTGCTGCTGAACACAAACAATGATGCTGTTATCCGAGGCGTCATCGTGATTGGAGAGCATGTCTGTGAAGGGGGCTCCTTCTTCTTCTGCCCGTCCGTTCCCGTGTCCGCGCTCAGCGTCCCTGTCAGCCCTGTGAAAGACGTGCAGATGACGCTGAACATCAAGGTATTGTCCTCAACAAGATTGCCATACATGTGCATCGCATCTTGCGCCCACATGATAAAAATGAAACCCACCTGACCCATATTTGAGAGAAGAACATTGTGTAGTTTTGAAAAAAAAAGAGAAAAAAGTAGAGCCAAGGAAAAAAAAAGAAAAAATGTCTGACCCATGTGATAAAAAATAGACCTGTCTGACCCACATACACCTCCCCGCCTTTATTAACCCTTCTCTATTAGGGCCTGATTGCAGTACTCTCTCTTCTTCTTCTTCTTCTTCTTCTTTTTCTTTTTTTTTTTCTTTTTTTTTCACAACAACACCCCCTGCAGTGCTAGTGCTACTGGTAAGAGCAGGCAGCACTAGCACCCGGGGAGAGGCTCCATCTATTGGTGGGGAGCATCGCCTGCTGGAAAACGGGTCCAGCGACCCTTATACACAGAATGAATCAGGAACATGACAGGGAAATAACTGAGAAAGACACCTGCCAGCATTGATTACTCTGTCCTCCAGAGGATTGACTGTGCAGGTTGTTGGGAACAGGAAAAACCTCTTCTCGCCCCGTACCAGGCGCCAAATACCTGCTGTTGAAAGACTAGTTCCTCCCTCTCCCAAAAGACTTTACCACCCCATCCCCCACTATCAATCTTTCTGTTCCACTTGATGTCAGCTGGCAGCTTTGTGCGGACACGCACCCCTTTTTTCACTCAGAACCCGACCCTAATTTTTACATATCACTGCTAAAACATACACCATTCTTACCCAAAACTATCCTCTGGTCCTCTTGGTGCAATCCGCCTCTACCCTGCTTCTATTTTCCAAAAAAAACTGTCTCTTTCCATTCTATCCTTGGCCCGTAACTCCCCCATACCATTCCATTTCAACCAGAGCTAAGGGAGGGGGTGGGAAGACATCCGGAAAGTCTGAGAGGGGCCGGAGCGGGATAGAGGCGTCAATCTGGGTCCAATCCTGAAAGCATAGATGGTAGTCCCTTTCCCCTTCCTCTACATCTCCCCCCCCTTTCTCCCCGCCCGTCCATATTACCTTAGCGATCCATCCCCCCTGTCCCCCGCCCAGCCAGTCTTTACAGAACCTCTCGATGAGTTGTCTAATTTCTCGTTTAGAGTGTAGGTATGTGATTTTTTCTTTGAATCTTTCCCATTGAATGGAGATGTCCTCCTGTATTTGTTCCTTAATTGAGTTGATGAACTCAGTTCCATCACAGCGCTTCCTTACGAATTTCTGGGCTGAGAGAACAGTAGCAAGGAAAAAAAAAAAAAAGAAACAGAGACCTCCCACCGGAAATCATGGCAGAGTGCTTCCCAGCCATCAGATCACAAATGATCTGACCGTGGTGGTTGCAACAATGGTGAACAAAGTAACTGCCACATTTTTTTCTGGAATAAACTCAACTTTTTCTGTCATCAGTGATCATGACGCCCTCCATATACTCCGTAATTGAAGGACGGCTCCGCCCAATGAGATAATTGCAGAACAGCAAGCAAAATGCTGAAAATCTTCTATCCCGTTGGCCTATGGCCGACCGCACCCTCTTTTGGGGTTGGCCATACCCCAACGGATTGAAAAGATTTTGGCTGGACGCTTTCTTTGCACGGGCATGCCCAGTGTTAAGGAGAGGAGGAGGGGACCAAAGATCTCCTTACTTTTTCAGGTAATTAAATACATGTAAAATACTGACCGTGGGATCATGAGTACTGCACGGCAGGATTTGGGTCACTCGATTGCCACACAAACTCTTTTCTATCCTATCCCGTTGCTACAGTCTTCCCCCGAATACAACGTACAGTCATTATAGCTGAATTTAGACTGAAAGATACACCAAATTCAGCTATAATGACCGTACGTTGTATTCGGGGGAAGACTGTAGTGGGACCATGCTCCTGTTGAAATTGGCACTTCCTGGGGGTGCCAGTGGTGATTGCTGTTACCAACGCCACCTACCACTTGCAAGTTGCAAGAGATGTTTTTTTTTCAACAAAAAAAAGAAGGAAAGATACACAGGAGATTGGCATGGCCCCTGTGCAAGGATGATGCACATCAATCGAGAAATGGAGGGAAATAAAAAAAGAGAGAAAAATCCCCACCAGCCAAGGAGGGAGAGGAATATATCACCGACACCAATGGGACATGGCCCCCACTCTCCATTGGAAAATGAAGAATAAATTTTGGATTATTTCTCATCACCGATGCCAGAGGGCCATGGCCCCTACCCTCCGTTGGAAGAAAGAAAAACTTTGGACCATTTCTCTTTTTTTTTTCCCTTTTTTCCGGGACCATTTCTCGATTTATGCATGATAAGAAATTCTTGGACGATTTGCATGATAAGAAAATTTTGGACCATTTAGATGGAGCCTCTTCCCCGGAGTGCTAGCGGTGCCTGCTCCTATCAGCACCCCTAGCATCAGCTCCAGTTGGATTTTGTTTATTAAAAAAAAAAGAAAAAAAAAAAAGGGCCGTTTGGTCCATTTCTTGACTTAATCGTGTCTACCGTCTTCCCCCGAACATAACGCACCCTGAAAATGAACGTATACAAGGTATGTTTCCGGCCCGATACAGGCAAAATGGGGGTGTGTTGTGTTCGGGGGAAGATGGTAGTCTTCTCCGTATTGCTCCAATTTTGACGGATGTCCTGAAGGACAACATAAGGGCGAGGTCCCAAGCAGTTTATAGCCTTGGGGTCTTTCTCGCTGCAGCATCTCCAGTAATGGTAGATGTCTCGCCGCTACACCCATCACCAGAGCAGTGTCAGGGATAAGATCGAGACCGAGTAAGAGGCCACCAGACCCGCTCGCCACGGGAGCCGAGAGGAAAAAATTTGGACCATTTCTCGATTTATGCGTGTCATCCTTGCGCAGGGGCCATGCTAATTTTCTCTGTATCGTTCCAATTTTATCGGATGTCCCGAAGGACAACTACCAATAGAGACAGCAGTGCCTTTGTATGTGAGAATTTAAGAGTGCCGTCGCAGTTATGGGAGCCGTCTGCCTGCAGGCCTCTTTTTGTGAAGAGAAGATCGAGATCTCGATAGCAACCACACCCAACCACCACCGGAAAAAGACGGGAAAAAAAATTGGACCGTTTCTCCATTTGTGCTTGTCTTCCTGTGATTCATTTCTAGACATGCGAGGAAGAGAGGCCACACAGTACTGAGATGCTGCACCGATCAGGGTCCCATAACCGTTTGCCTTGCGCATCAGCGAAGAATACAAACTGCTAGGGGCCTCCTCTCTAGATTGTCCTTCGGGACATCCGTTAAAATTGGAACGATACAGAGAAGATTAGCATGGCCCCTGCGCAAGGATGACACGCATTAATCGAGAAATGGTCCAAATTTGTTTTCTCTTCTCTCTCCGTGGCGAGCGGGTCTGGTGGCCTCTTACTCGGTCTCGATCTTATCCCTGACACTGCCGGTGATGGGTGTAGCGGCAAGACATCTACCATGCGCAGGATCTGCTTCAGGCCTCTTTGTGTCCCAGGAAAGCATTTTCCATTCCTTTCTTCTGTCCATTTCACCTCTCACAGCCTATACAGGGGACCCCTGTAAACATAGCTACCATTCACAATCAAGGGGATGCATGTTGCCCCCCCCCCTCCCCCTCCCCCTCCCCTCCCCCCCGCCTCCCCCACACTAATCCGTGGTGGTCATAGTGTAGGGTGGGGGAGCGGGCTAACGCAAAGACGGAGCATTTTGCCAGTAACTGCGACTCCCATCAACTTACCCGCCTCCCCGGCCATGTAACAGCAGTGCCTGATCACCTGAGCACACTTGCCAACCAAATGAGATAGTTGGCTTGCTCCCCCTGGTCGGTATTTGGTAAGGTCTTTGGCCATCACAGTGTGTGTGTGTGTGTTTGTGTGTGAGTGTGGGGTTGTGTGAGGTGGTGCCTCCAGAAAGATCGAAAGCAACCACATCCGACCACTACGGCATAAAAATGAGGGGGGGAATTTTGGGCCATTCCTCAATTAATGTGTGCCGTCCCTGCACAGAGGCCATGCTATTATCTCTGTATTGTTCCAATTTTAACAGATGTCCAGAAGGGATATAATGGAAGACTGCGGAGCTTTTATATAAGCTGACATGGCGTGGTGCTGGGCTGTTATGCGTCATCCCTCCCAGCTATAGTCCTTGCCTATACCCATTTCCTTCCCGAGAGAAAAGATGGTCGTGACTACTGCCAAAGAGAAGAAAAGGACAAAAAAAAGGGGAATCAATTTGTGTGTGTCATCCTGACTCAGGGGCCGTGCTAAAATGCTTCCAATCTGAAAGATCAATGTTGCCTGAGGGCATGCTGTGAGGCTAGGTGCATAGTCTGTACTTGGGGGAGAAAGCCGCAAGGTACACTCTGGCGGGCATTTTTCTTTCAGTCCGCTTTGGGAACAACCTCTTTTTCTTTTTTTCTTTTTCTAACCAGCTGCTGGTGTTACGGGGGCTGATAAGAGCAGCCCCGGGTAGCACACCCCCCCAGATGGCTCCTGTCTATTGGCGGGGAGCTACACCCGCTGGAAACTGGGTCCCGGTTTTGGCGGCGGTTAACACGGAGGTCATAAACGGCTGGCGACGGCGGCCATATGCATCTCCGAAGCTTGGCGCGCAGGGCCCGCGGCTGATGTATCAGAAACGCACTGGCAGTTTAAACTTCGGTCACAGTCTCCTTGGATAGAAGGGTGGAAAGCTTTCCTGAAGAAAGAACTTTGAAGTGCCAGTCCGCGCCACTCTAAGCCCGGGCTACTTTGGGTTTGGTTTGGACTTTGGCTCGGTCCCTCGGGGGTTTTTGGGCCTCATGAGCCCAGGCCCTTTTCCCGATTGGCTTTGTTTTTGGCTCAGTACTAGCTGGTTGGACGGCCTTGGCCAGTAATTGCAGTGAACCAGGGTCGACTTTGGTACCGTTTAGTTGCTAAGTACCGCCTGGAAAGTTTGACTGTAGTGTCCGAACGATGTTCCGCTCAGTAAACAACACCAGTAAGCACGTAGTACTTAGGCATTGTTTGGTATTGTAGTAGACCTCTTTCGGTTGACGGTCCATCACGGCACTTCGCCGCAATTGACCGTGGGAAGGCGGAATGTTCGGCGGTTCCTGGGTTTGTGGAACGCATGAATGATTAACCGATTGTTTGTTTCTATTGTATCATTCAAAGTGTGTGGTGTGCGTTGTCTTGTTTGATGTACTCGTGGAGTACGATCAGCTTGGATGCTTAACATTCTACATAGACCTTTTGGTGCACGTGTGAACCTTCCTGGAGTCTTCTAGCTGGGAGTGAGTGAGCACGAAGTCAGCCTCTTTAAATCAACTTTATTCGTCAGCACGATTATCAACAAAAAGGTGTGAGAGCTTATTCAAGACTACGAAGTCATCGGAGAACTGGTTCGTCAGTATGCCAGGTGACCACTACCGCGATGGGAGCCGAGAGGGTAGGCGACCCCGGTCACCTGACCAAGGATGGCGGGGGTATAGAGATGGCAGCCGGGAGCGACAAAGTGGATCGCGAAGTAGCAGTCGAGAAGACAGGAGGGGATGACCCTCCTCGCCGTGGTCCACCTACATGTTTTGGATGCAGAGTGGTCGGGCACTACCGCACGGATTGATGGAGATATTGGACGGATCCTTTGGCTCGTCGTTAGATGGAAGCAGATGGGTATGTTTGCCCAACCGAATTTAATAGGAAGGCAGGTACCGCATCACCACCGCGTGATCGAGTTCAGCAGCCGCCGTTGGGAGAGCCTGCTCCACAGAATCAACTTGAGGAGCTTGGTAAGACGGTAGCATCTGTTCAAGAATTCGTTGAAATGGAGAGAGTTAGACGAGCGGAGCGGGAGCAGCGTTGACAAGAGCACGAAAAAGCCCGACGGGCAGAGGAGGAAGCGAGAGCAGCTGAGGCGGAGTGGGCGTTTCGCAAGGCTGAGAAAGCGTGAAGAGGAGCAACTAGCTATGGCGAAGGCTGTTGAAGTCCAACTCTCGCTGAGGCTCGGTGATATCTGAGAGGAAATTAAAACTGAAGTGCGTAAGGCGTTGACGAGTACGGTAGTAAAAAGTCAAACGAAGACTACCGTGATTACCAAGGGGAAAGAGAAGGAAGCCGCAGTTGAAGATATTCCATCAATATCTGGATCGGTTAGTGACGTGGATGCTATCACGGAGGGCATGGGGAATCTGTCGATACAGGAGACGCATAAGCGTGGGGAGGATACACCAGTGGGTAATAGCCCACCGGTAATGACGCCTGCCAAGCGTATAAGCAAACGCACAGGCATTCGTCTGGTGCGCCTCTCGGAGCGTCTGCAACAAACGTGGAGTAGGATTGTCGTTGGGCGATCAACAAGAGGAGTGGCCTCCAAAGCACTCATGGCTATGAAGCCACCGACCAGGGATATTGTGCTGGACCGCTTGCTTTTTCTTGATAGCACGCGGAGGGAGCCATCGAAAACGGACTATGATACACTGCAGACTATCTGCCGAGAAGAAGGTGTTAACTACGCAACGAAGGTGCAAGCAATCTCCAATGTTGCCGATAGACGTGCACAACTTCGGTTTGGTGAGCTGTTACCAGATTTCGGTGTCTTTGAGAATTTGGAGGAAAAAGCCATGCGTTCAAGCTAAGATGAGACAGATGAAGGAGCACAGACCTTAATTGGGCTAATGACACAGCAATGGATCGTGATGTCTGACGTCATCATTACCTTTCGACTCACAACCAACGATGGTTTGGATTTGATCTTTTGCCTTTTAACCCGGTTACTCGCATTGCGTGGTTGTCACCGTTGGCTTGTGACGTGTGTTGATTCTTGGGTTAAACTCTATCTGCGTTTTGGGTTGGATTTTCTGACGCAACCTAATTGTGTTTACGTAGTCACTTCCATCAGATGTAAATCACAATATATTGGTGAGACGTCTCGCTCCCCTGCGATCAAATGGAGAGAACATTTGTCTGTATACAAGCATAATGTGAAGAATATGCATTTGTATCGTTGGTGGGAATGCTTTGGGATGGAATCCTACTGTTTGTTGTCTGTTGAGATCATGGAACCCGCGGACCTGGTTTCTGTTGAGTCACTTTTCATCCGTCAATGGAGTCTGTTTTTTAACACGGCTGGAAAAAATCCATGTCGGGGTAGGAACGAACGACAAGGTAGGAAGGAGCGGGCTAGATGGGCTAAGTCGGGACCAACACTGGAAGTTAACAATCGGGCCATAAACCCGATTCGAGTGCGTGGGAATGATGAAGATGCATGGTCAGTGGGCGTGTTTCAGACCTTGCAAAGTCAGGATGAGAATGATATTCGTAAGTTTTCCTTGTATATCGAGGGAGGAAGTACCTGGTTTGATAGGTGGAATGGGGTACGTAAGGCTTTCGGATCCTCGCGCGTTACGTATGAAGGGAAGACCGGGTGTTTGAGGGAGTTCAAAGGAGTCTTTGAAACCAAAGGGTGTATTGTTTTTGAATATCTGAGGCGATGGAGAGCACGGAGGAACATTAATAAACCGTTTTTAATCTCTCTCTTACGCAACCCCAAACGTTTAGATCAGCTTCGAAGATGGGACCTCGACTCACTATCTAGTCTGTATAATACGGTCAAGGACTCCGATAGGAAGAGCACGCGCGCTTACCTGAGACGACTGATTGGAAGATGTGTGAAGGAGGGCTTTGGTTTCAATTTCTCAGCTCGTATTATATTTCGCCTGGTTTTAGATGATCGTATAAAATTGGTTGAAGTACGGAAATTGGTGAAAGATAAGTTGGGAGAGTTTGCTCTCCCACCTTGCGTAGTCCGACGCGCACGAAGATCGCTCTGCATCATTTGGACACGTAATCCAAGTGTTGCGGACCTGATTCACAACCATCGGGCTTTTGCCCGATTGGATGTCTCACTCTGCGCCTGCGCAGGTTTCCCGTACCCACGGGTACGAGGCCATGTGCGCGTCCGTTTACGTGAAGTGGAAGGCATCTCACCTCAATTGATGAATGCTAGCAATGTCCCGGAAGCTAATCATCGGGATAGAGCGAAGAAGTTGGGCCAGGAAATCAGCGAGAGTTTTTCCAAATGGGCTATCACGAAGGGTCAAACTGTTTGTTGTTCGTCCATCGAGTTGACTCGCTGTATGATGGAGGTCGAAACACAAAAGGAACGTTTTCTGGAGTTGAGTGATGTTGTTGAGGTAAGGAAGCGTTTTTGTGGCTTGGTGCTTACTCCTCGCGACAAGAATCTGGGTGAAACTTTGGTGTTGTGTCCACTTTTGTACTATGAGGGGATGATGACCTTGTTTGTACAGAATGTCGGGTATGTACCCGTCATGAAGACCGACAAGACAGTAGTGGTTGACATGAGATCGGCCCTAAAGGGGGACGGTATTCTGGAGTTTGCGCGATGGGACGAAAAAGGCTCTATTGGGCACGCTTTTGCAATGCTGAAACACAAGGATCTCGAGCACTTTCGTCCAATCTGTCGTCGTATTCGGAACCAACCAAACGGACAAGCAAAGTGGTTGCAGAAACTCTTAATCACATCTTAGACTGTCTTCCTCCGGACTGGCATTTCAATCTTAAGGCAGTCTCTATGTTGAAGATGAGACGGGGATTAATAAGAAGTTGGGTGGTTTGGGTTCGAGCCGGGGTGTCGTTGCACGGTCCTTTGATATCAAGGACATATTCAGCCTTCTACCGCATGATGACATCTTGAATGTTGTCGACTGGTTGTTGGAGTTCCATACAAGTAAGGGAAGGAACTTTGTTCGGGTCAATCCAAGGGGAAAAGGTGCTAGTTTCGGTGTTACGGCAGGGTACGACCACTGAAGGAAGATCGCTTTCGACGAGATCCGCAAATTCGTGAGGTTCGAACTCACTCACATGCACACTTAAGCTTTAGGTGTCCTACTTCAACAGAAGGTCGGAATACCTATGGGGAAGAGCACATTTCCCCCTTGCGCGTGCATCATGTGTGCACGGTCCGAGTTTTTGTTCCTCCACAGTTTGGGGAACCAGCGTAGTGTCGTGTTTGGAGTCCGACTGATCGACGATGTAAGTTTGTTCATTGCAGGAGGGCATCTTGGGACTCTGGAAACAGCGGACATCTTCTCGGTGGTTTCGAAATGTTATCCCGAGAATCTCCCACCGAAAAGAATTGCTGATGGTGTAGGTTCATGGGAATTCCTCGAATGCGAAGTTCGGTCTAAACGTCATTTTCCATTTCTGGAATGTGTGCAGATTTTAAAGAATGAAGCTTTGCTATGGAAGGATGAACGCTTAACTTTTTTCAATGGTCAGTCCTACCGGTCATGGGGCAGTAAGATGCAAAAAACCGTTGTCTTAGCAAGCCATCTGCACCGAATTGATTGTAACACATATATGAGACATGAAATTCCAAGAAGAGTCATATCACTGAAGAGGGAATCACGGTTGAAAGACTTTGCAGGGGATTCCTTTTTGCGCGTCCTTAAATGATTCGCCCATGGGCGTGATGCCCACTGGAAGTTGGTTGTCGATCTGGTAAGCCAGTAGCGGTCCACTTTGGGATTAATTGGCTTGTTGCGACAGAACCCAGATGTTGTAGTGACAGGGAATTTGTCGAAGTGTGTACTAGGAATTTGTACCACTATGCACTTCCAATGAACGACAAGTAGGATTGTTTTTGTAGCGACAGGGTTTTTTGGTATGATCCCTTATAGAAGGTATGACTCGTGGATTTCGTTTATTTTGTTTGTTGTTCCTGAGAACTATCGGTAGGACGTTGCTTGTTGCCCCTCGAACCCGGGCTACTTTGGGTTTGGTTTGGACTTTGGCTCGGTCCCTCGGGTTTTTTGGGCCTCGTGAGCCCAGACCCTTTTCCCGATTGGTTTTGTTTTTGGCTTAGTACTAGCTTGTTGGACGACCTTGGTCAGTAATTGAAGTGAACCAGGGTCGACTTTGGTACCGTTTAGTTGCTAAGTACCACCTTTCTGGAAAGTTCGATTGTGGTGTTCGGACGATGTTCCGCTCAGTAAACAACACCAGTAAGCACGTAGTACTTAAGCATTGTTTGGTACTGTAGTAGACCTCTTTCGGTTGACGGTCCATCACGACACTTCACCACGATTGACCGTGGGAAGGTGGAATGTTCGGCGGTTTCTGGGTTTGTGGAACGTATGAATGATTAACCGATTGTTTGTTTCTATGGTATCATTCAAAGTGTGTGGTACGTGCGTTGTCTTGTTTGATGTACTCGTGGAGTACGATCAGCTTGGATGCTTAACATTCTACTAGACCTCCCATTCACCATTTCAGTCAGATTTTCTCAATATATATCTAAGCGGGCAGCCTTTCACCAAAAGTATATGCAGCCATTCCCAAAGGTGTACGTACTGCGCAGTCATTTACCAAAGGTGTATGCAAGCAGTCAGTGCCGGTCACTAAAGGTGGTGGTGAAAACCCTTGTTTTTTTTTTTCCTTTCCTTTTTTTTTTTTTTTTTTTTTTTTTTTT
>BFEA01000205.1:1968073-1989296 GCA_003427395.1 Chara braunii | reverse complement strand
ACAACAATTAATATCCATAGATCAAATACATACCTGCCACTGCTGCCAGATAGTACACAAGTTGATTTTTTTTTGCATCGATCTACATACTGGGGTCCCATCACACACAACATCAGCATACACTTTCACACTGTGGGATTAGAACTTAGGTCTGTAGACTCTGTACTTCAACAACAGTTCATGGGTTGTGTACCAACTGAGCTAGCATACACTTTTCATCGTTAAGTCGTTATTACTTGTTAACAAATTAATTTGGTTGCAATCGGCAATGATCACGCAAACGCAAACTACATGTCCCTCCACAACAATACTTTCCAAGCGCACTTGACTCGTTATTCTCACACACTCTTTCAACTCTTTTCCTTACTCTTCTATACCATGACATCGATCCTCTGCGACACTTATTGCCTCTACCCTCGATCTAGCAAATGCTCCTCCTAGTTGGACATTTGATCAATCGATACGATACACCGCGTGCTGTCGCCACCGCAATTCAGCTCTGCGTTCTATCTCGTCTGACCTGTCAACTGCACCACTGGAATGAAAACCTATCTACTCCATCCGATTCCCGTCTCCTCTGCCCGTTGCTCGCCCGCTCCCCGCTCCCCGCTCTCCTTCCTGCTTCGATGGGGTTCCCTTGCTACTGACTGTAAGTACTCATGTCTTACCCAGCACCGTTGTTTTGAATGGTTAATCGACGGGTGTCCTAACCTTTTTTACGCGTTTAATCGCCGGGTTTCCCAACAGAGGATGTACCATAATCTCAAAGAACAGAAACAAGAGAGGGGACAACCGATTTCCAAGCTCGTATAATTGGTTTCCAGCCCTCGCTCTTCAAGTTGGTTCTCTTGTTCCAGAACAACTCCAAGCAGACCCTCAGAACAACTCCAAGCAGACCCTCCGCCTCCGTCGCCCAAAGTCAGCGGGTTACATAACTTGGCAGGGCGTTGTTATATAGGTCCGAGAGCAAGTTGGTTCTCTTGTTCCACAACAAAGTCAGAGGGTATATAACTTGAAGAGCGTGCTTTAGTTTTATACGCTCTGCAAATCTGGCATGTCGATTGCAGCACCGGAAACCTGTCTACTCCATCCTGGTCTCGTTTCGTCCCTCCCTTTGCTCTCCCTCTCTCCCCCTCTCCCCCTCTCCCCTCTGCTCCCATGCAGTTCCTTGCTACTGACTATAAGTTCCTCATGCGACTATCATCAGCTTCTGAATAAAATTAATAAAACTGTTCATCAGAATCTTGATCACACACAATAGCCTTGCCAGTGATGCCACCTTAAAAAAAAAAAAAAGCCTTGCCAACCTTACGACTATCCTACCCGTCTTACGCAATCGACTTCGTGTACTATGCCTCCAAACTCTGTTCCCGTCCTTGCATTGTGTACAATTCTTCCTCGTTAAGTTACGGGCATCACAGAGAGTGGCGTGTTGCTCAGGCTTTGACAGAGCTCAGTACTGGTTCCATCTGCTTGTCCCCGTACCGTTTCCATCTGATTGTCCCAGTACCGGTGCCATCTGCTTGTCCCAATACCGCTTCCATCCGGTTGTCCCAGTACCGGTCCCATCTGCTTGTCCTAGTACCGCTTCCATCTGCTTGTCCATCAGAACATGCATGGTGGCTCGCGCACATCGACGTAAACAGTGCCTTTCAACTCCATGAACAGCTTATCGCGCTCTTCCGAGATGAAGAAGAAGAGCGCATCTTCAAGACAGCCAGAAGCATGAGCCTCAGTTTTCTTACCAGGACCTGGAGTCTTCGGCTATACACCGAGCGGAGAACTGTCCCAAATGGGTCGTACGTCCTTTCCTTTTTCGATTTGTCCATCAGAATGACGATAGGTGATAATAATCTTTCAAGAAAGCATCTTCCACCTGGCAGAGAGGCTATTGGCTATTCTCACTCCTCTGACTCGAGGCAGACCGTACCACCGTCTCTATCCTCGCCAAGAGCTGCGTGCTGGATGAACCTGAAAACGTTCTGAATCTTCGCTTCGTCCATCGGCTTGTCGAGCATCTGCAAGGTGGCATTGTTTACTAGAGCACGCACAACGAGGTCCTTGACTTCGTTGTGCTTCCTCTTCATCGATTTGTAAATGTGTTCAAGATCCTTGGCGCAGGCCTGGCTCCGTCTAGCGTTATCCATGCATTCATCCGAAATGACACTTTTTTGTCGAGCGGAAGGAGTACAAGGGCTCATGGATGATTGAGCAGCTGACGAGGAGGTTCCAGGAAGAGAGTGTGACCGTTCTCCGAGAGTACGAGCACCTGCCCATGAGAGAGAAGTAGGTAGCGTGTCTGTCATGTCATGCAGTTTATCTCGAAAAGTGCTGGGTTCAGCGAACGGTTGTGGTGAGAGCGAGGGAGGTGCGCGGCGGACATGTCCATTGCCGTCCTCTGGGGCGCTTGGTACAGCTCCAGGTTGCCTAGGATCTTCCTCTGTCCTTCTCATCTTGGCTTGACCCGCTTCGCTTGGTCCCTCTGTTGGCCTTAATCGGCTGGGGCCTTCCTTGCTGCCACCATAATGGTCAGCCGGCATGACGGATAACGAATTCAAAGTGCCGGGAGTCTGTTTTGCCTTCTTCGAAGGACATGCTTCACCAAAGGAATCAAGGGCATCCGGCAGTCCTGTCGTCGGCTGCTGCAAGCGGCTTCTGGGAGATGCACACACAGGTGCCTGCGCTGCCCCCAGGGAGACTGTTTTCATTACAGTAGCCTCTGCTATTAGGATGTCGTGATTCACGGCTGTCCGTCCTGCCACCGTGTTGTCACATGCAGGACGAGATATCGGCCGCACGGTGGTCGGCTCCTTTGGTTCATAACTTGCTGTCATGAGCGTTCCTGCCGTGTTTGCTACCGATGCGGCAGCTGGAGAGCGAACCTCAGTTGATCGTTGTCCTTTCAGTGCACCCAAGGATGCAGTTTCCATAGCGGGCCGCCCACCATGATGCGCTCCTTTGCGTTGTCCTACCATGGATGGAGACAAGGTTTCGATCCCAGGATTGCCGTCTTGATGGGAAGATGGGATGGCAGCGGCGACTGAGCCAGAATTGCCTGCCCGATCCTTTGCTCCAATCACGTTGGTTGTGCGGGGAGAAGCTAAAGTAGAGTTACCCTTTCGAGACAGTTGTTGTGATGAAGTATGCAAATTCGTGGGACAAGTTGTGTCTATCTTGAGCTCTTGGCCTTTAGGCAACCCGGAAGCATTCCCGACCAACTTCAGGCCCTGTGCCTGGCCTGGCAAAGCGCTGGACTGTCTCATCAAGGAGCCAGTACCTTTGGTCAAGAGCGTACTGCCATCCGTGCTAGTTAACCTCCGCCCAGCAAGCTGTGGAGACCGTGCCTGTGGCGGTGCAATCCCTCTGGTCATTCCTTGCATATTTTGTCCGAGAAGTCGCTGAGATGTTGATGGCTTGATTGAGACGCCGTCTGCGGCATCTGCCGGGCGTCTAAGTCCACTGGAACTTGTAGGAATGGGAATTGCTGGGGAAGGCTTTCTCAGAAGAGATTTTTGATGGGTAAGGGTTGATGTCGGAGCCCGTTCGGAACCCTTGGACGACAAGAGGGATGACACAATAGCAGGAGGCTTGCTACTGTGTTCTGCTCTCACTCCCTGACTCGGAGCATGCATCTGAGTAGCTTTCACTGCATGAGAAGGACAGGCTATTCGGGAACCATCTGGAGCGGGACTCTCATCCTTCCTCTCTGGAGCGGAGTGCTCCTTCGGTTTTGGATTGACCGAGTTCAATCGCCCGGGCTGAACAAGTCGCTGCGCAGATCCTGTGGGATGCGGTATTTGGATAGCCGACGACGATGACACAGTTCGCGAGCGATTATGATCCTGCATGCCTGAACCCTGTTGAGTTGGGTTCCCCAGACCACCGGCAAGCTGGGATGACAAAACCTCCAGCCTTTTCGTCCTGCCTGTCGCCATCATGCAGCTACTCCCACGGGAGCATCCATCTTGTGCAGGCTGTGACTTTTGGCGCGATGCAGTTTCCGGGTTGGACTGCGGAACAGTGAAAGCATGACTTCCTCCTGATGCCGACACCCCTGACGTCTGTGGCTTTCTGTGTAAACCACTTTCCGCAGGTGTCTGGCCTGCCAACTTGACGACAGGCATGACCTTTGGAGGCCTACTACCTTCACCCACTCCTTGACTCTGCGGTACTCCTGCCCGTTGAACCAATGATGCGCGTAATGGCATTTGCGGCGGCATCTTTTTCGAAACAGGACTAGACACCTTCGGAAAGGTTCGTTGCGTAGGCATTATTCCACCGGATGTAGTAGTCTTATTGCAATTTGCTGACTTGGATTGCATCGAAGAAAGTCCTGCTGAACCTCCATACCGCAAGGAAGGGATGGTTTTCAACAGCGTGGTGTTTTCAGCCACGGAGATCTTTCCAGGAAGCTTGGACTCGCCCGGTGCTCGTAACACGCCAACCTCTGTTCGAGCCACAGTCGCACGATTATCATGATCGACTGGATGTTTCCAATACACAGATGTGAGCTTATCCGTAGCTGCCAACCTCTGGGCGTGTGGATACGACTCATCCCGTGGTACTTCTCCATGCAACCCCAGGTTGTTCTGCACACCCATGGAATATCCTAAGGCACCACCGGCCGGACAGGAGTCCCCAGCGGCAGCGGCACTACCATCTGCGACATTCTTGCCATGCGCATCCTCGACAACCGGTCCTCCTGCATCCTTGTTGCAACTTGGTGATCCCTGTTCGCCAGACAAGCCCCGCCCCACGCGTTCTTGCACTAAAGAACCATCACCATCCAGATGCTCCTCGAGTTCCTCGCAGTTGCGGTCTCTTTCCTCCCCACCGGCCGATGCTTCATCCTCTCGACTCCGATGTTGCGCACTACCGTAATCAGAATTGCCCGCATTCGCAACGGGATTTCTGTTCGCAGATGGCATACACAGCAGGTTCTTCCCATCAGCGGCTCCTCCTTCGGATTGTTGCCCCTCCAAACTAGAAGTTCTTGAAGACCTTCCAAGGTCCTTTGCTTCAGCTGATACAGGCAATCGTCTATCTGACGGTCCGGATTGCAAATCTGAAGGAGCTCCAACCTCCGTGGCCGTTGATTGCCTGGCGTTCCCCGTGTTTGGCAGTATTGCTCTTAGACTAGATTCTGCTTCTTCGATTGTTGCCCCGCTCCGAGTCGGCCTTTGCATCGCCAGTGGCAAGGTGTCATCCTGACCGTCCCTGTCGCGAGAAGCGCTCGCTACCGTTCGATGAGACAGATTGTCACTTGAACGTCCGGGATCAGTCCTACCGTCGCACTGACTCTCACTACGGAATCGATCTGTGTCATTTCCGCAGTCAATGGCCTCTTCTATGCCAGGCGTCTCATCATTTTCACCCCCCACCTTGTTCTCAGGCGAAGGACACCTCTCTTCGTGAAAGGCAGCTGAAGAGGACAAAGGTGGTTTCTGCATGCCTTGCTGATTGGAGCACGCCTGGTCATGATTGGAGCTGGTACTCTCCTTTCCCCTCAGGTTGTGGTGCTCGTCTTTGGAACAAACCCCACTCTCACCCTGCACAGGAGATGGAGACACAGACTTGGATCTCTCTCCAAATGTCAAATTAATAACATCCTCATCGAGGTTATTGCTCACTCCTGTGTTCCTCTCAGAGGAAGCAGGAGAGACCTTTGTATTCGCTCTTGCTCCCTGCGACAAGTCAGCAGTCATACCAAACTTCAGATCAAAATCATCAAAACGGTCCATGTTGCAATCTTCGAAGTTGAATATGTCGTCATCGCCATCATTCCTGCACAACAAATTTGCAAAACATTTCAAAACCAAAAAAAAAAGAAAAAAAAAAAAGAGTTGGGCCGTCGCCTGATCCAGCATGCCCGGGCAAGTTGGGCAGAGAGGGGGTAGCCCGGCAAAACCAGATGGGTCAAAAAAGATTGGACCTTCCCGCCGGCCTGTTCGCAGTCTTCCACGGAAATCTCAATATTCTCAATTTCTGCGAAAAAAAATAGCAAGGCGCGGAGCTTCAAAAACACCCCCCCCAAAAAAAAAACTTAGTATTGAAGCTTCGCGCCAACGCAAAGTGGCCAACTAAATGGCCAACAAATGATTGAAAAAAAAATTATACTGCCCGACAGGAAGCTGCATCCACGAAAACAAAGAGTCAAAGACAATCCATGCTAGCAGTGGATACACGAAATGATCAAACGACTCACGCATGTCACAGATGGCCGCACGTGGTCGAAAACGGCGGAGCACAAGCGTAAATAGGACGTAGTGGGACGAGGCCCCTGCGCAAGGATGACACGCATAAATCGAGAAACGGTCCAAATTTTTTAACCAAAAAAAAAAAAAAGTCACATCTGGCATTCTAAATCATGCAGAACATTAAAAGGGGACGAAGAGGAAGACGCAACATGAGGTAAGTTCAGGCAAACTGATGTTCACACGAATGAGAACAAGCAAAGTTATCTTCCTCAATCGGGAAAACAGATACGCAAAAATGCGACATAAATTGGACAGATACACGACGTTCAACCACCAGCCCATCTGAAAAACCAGATTGAGCCTATCCTTAAAAAATAGGAGGCCATGAATGAACCGCCGATTCATTTTATCAACGGTCCATGGCCTCCGGATCTTTAGGAGAGGCTCAATCTGCTTCTCTTTTTTTTTTTTTTTTTTTTTTGAAAAGAATCTGCTTTTTCTGATGTGCTGGTGTTTTAAGGCCGCCATGAATTTACAAACATGACCATACTGACACTCCCAAGAATGGAAAGGAACTTAAAGCGGGCTAGATCAGTTGGTTGTAGCATGTAAGTGGTATTCAGGAGGCCGTGGGTTCGATTCCCCACGCCGTCCATTCAATCCCCCACGCCCTCCTGTGATATGCATCTGCTTCACCAGCGGAGATATTAGGCTTGGGCCTCCTGGCTGGTTGGGGGCCTCCTGGCTGGTTGGGGAAGTGGCGATTGGTCTCTCTAGTCTGCGCCAGGTGTTAGGAGACAGGGTGCTGCTCCCCGCACAGAGCAGAGAGGTGGTAGCCTTAGACCCATATAACCCTGTGGTTGCTTCGGCGGTTAGTGACTATGTGTAGGTAGGTAGGTAATGGGAGATATATTGAGAGAAGAATATAGGTTAGTTTAAAATTAAAAAAAAAGGAACACAAAAAGAAAAGGAATAGAAAGCCACCACACCAATTCTACGCGTCCTCGTGTCCATGGATTTCTGTGTTTCTTTCTTATCGTTCTCGTTTTTTCGTGCTTTCCGTTCGCCACAGCTTTCTCATGGATGTTCATCTTCTTAACCATTTCATCTCTCTCAGCCATTATCGGCCTGTACGCATGCACTTGTCTGTGTCACCCTTCATCACACTGACACTCTCCAGAATAGCAAGGCTCTATGACCATAAGGCCATGAATTTTTTTTATTTTATTTTTTTCCCCAAATAACGGGTCCTTATGGCCCTGACTCCATATCCATTCTGGCGAGCGTTAGTCGGGTTTCCTATTTCCCCGGCAAGTCAATATAGTAGGATGCATCATTTTCACACTCACGCATCCTTCCTTTTGGCCGAAGGATCCATCCCTGACCGGCATCGATTGCTCCATGTCAGAGGAGGATTGACTGATAAGCCCATGAATTTACAAACAAAGAAAAAAAAAAAAAAAGGATTTTTTTAGAACATAATAAACTGCTGCGGCTCTCAAAGACCTTTCAGTATGTAGGTAGGTCCACTGAGCATTCAGAAAAAAAAGTTTAAAAAACACATCACGCTTACCATCTCCACCAAGTGACATCAACTAAATCCCTGCCAGAACGCACGTGGGCATCTGCGCATCCCAAATCCACCTGGCCATTTGTACCTCTTTTTTTTTTTTTTTTTTTTTTATAGTTTACGACTCGCAACGACTGCGACAGCAGTAATAGCGGCCGTAAGCGGGTCAGACGGAATTGACGGAGGTTCTTGCGTGAAAGGTTTGATGGTGGAAGGAGTTGTTGTTACAATGATTGTTAATCATGTTAAAATCTCTTGAGTTTTCTCATGAATGAGTGAACTTCTTGCGTTTGACGAATTGCGACTTCCTTATCCATGCATGCATGCATGCATTTGCACATCCAGAATGCACCTGGGCATCCGCACAGCCAGAATGCATAGTCTCGGTTGCAACATCAGCAGCTCTGCCAGAATGCCTCCTCTTTGAGAAGGGATGACTTCACATCTTGACAATTTGTTTCCGGTCGGTTGGATTGGGTCTTAGGCCCTCCTCCGTGCTACATCTGGGTCTTAGGCCCTCCTCTGTGCTACATCTGGGTCTTAGGCCCTCCTCCGTGCTACATCTGGGACTTTCTCCTTGCTCACCCAAAAAAACACATAGCACGCAACTTTCATCAGCAAGCTTGTAGTTATAGTACTTATAGATCCATACGTCTGAGTCTTAGGCCCTCCTCAGTGCTACATCTGGGTCTAAAGCCCTCCTCTGGGCAAAAGCACGGATTCAAACCGGCGACCTCGGCCTCAAGAGCAGGCCGAGCCTCTTAACCACTAACAGTCGGAACACAGTGTTCAAAAGTGGAACCATACCGAAGGCTGTACTGTCCAGTTTGACACACACACCACACAACACCACACGGACGCACCACACAGACACAGCAATTCTTGCGCACCTCTCACTCCAATCAGGACGTGACCCCCATACTACCTGGCCCGGTCACACGCATGGGTCTTAACTTGCCCGCGGGTTCATGGGAGCCTCCACAGTTGTTATAGACCCGTACATCTGACCCTAAGCCCCTCCTCCATGCAAGCACGGATTCGAACCGGCGAGCTCGGCCTCAAGAGCCAAGTCTCTTAACCACTGCAGCCAGGTGCCAGCTGAAAATTTTATACATTTTTACCCCTGTGATGCAGTGCTGCAAGAGGCAGCCGCTCCATTCTCCTATTCAGACAAAGCTTTCGGCAGGAGCACTGCATCCCCACTGAGATCATCTCTGACTCAATTTGTTTCATTCCCCTCAGTAACAGCAGTGTGACTCTATCTTTTTCCCCCTTGTTTTTTTTCTTTTTGCTTGTCAAAGCACCAATCCGTGAGCAAGGTGCGCCAGTTCACCCACCGTCGCCTTTCGTGGATATTTGGGCTTGCTTGCACCTAGTCAAATTCACTCGTGATCAAATGCTACAAGGGGTCCCCAGGACGGACTCCTGGACTGGTGGTTTAAAGAGTACCACGACCTTATGGCCAACGCTCCAGTCTATAATTCTGGAACCATCCTCAAGTCTGGATCCCTTTAACCTTTGCCACCAGCAAGTACGACACCGAAACACCGCCTTCACCCGAATAGAACACCCGGTTGTTATAGCTGTACGTGGGGCAACTTGCAGGCTAGAAGATACAGATACAATGACCGGGAAAAACGTTTTGTTCGGGTGAAGACGGTAGTAGTACATAATCTGACTGATGGTTGACAGCATTCAAGTTGATCAGTCGGGTTCTCTTTTGCGCTCACACATCTGATATCGAAACATAATGTCGTCACCCAAAAAGAACATACGGTCATTACACCTGTATGTACACTGCAAGTTGCCTCAAAATATACAGCTATAATTACCGTATGTTCTGTGTGTGTGTGGTGGTGGTGGGGGGGGGAGGTAGTACCATATAGTCCGACTGGTGGGCAAAAGCTTTTTTTTTTTTTTTTTTTTTTTTCCAATGAGTGACAGCAAAGCATTGCTTACTTTTCCAAGGAGAAGTATTGACTGCGCCGAAAAGAAAGGTAGGTAGTGTGGCTGTTTTTTTTTTTTTTTAAACCACGAGTACTGCCGAGCCTCTCTTTCCCGTGGCGGATTTGCACTGTACGCCGCAAAGTTCATTAAAAAACGAACGGGCGCAGCAGTCGTTTCTTTTTCTTTTTGGCTGGCGCCGCCAGCCAAAACGCTGGGGCCGTGTGCTGGCGGTCTAAGCTCCGTTCTCCATTCTATTGGTGGGACGCTGCGACTGGATTTCTTTCCATCCCCTCAGTGACAGAAAATTTAACGAGGGGACAGAAAATTTAGTGCATGACATTGGAAGCTAATTACGAGTGAGCGGCAGAATGCTTCACAGAAGACTCTGGGAACTGTCTCAGCCTCTTACCCACACAATCTGAGGCGCAGGCCCAATTGGCGCGGCCCATGGAACTATGCCTACCTACTATTACAGGCCCTTGCCGTCTTCACCCGAATAGAACGTCCCATCATTATAGCTGTATTCAAAGCAACTTTCAGTCCAGACACAAAAGCAATGGTGAGACCAGGACATTCTATTCGGGTGAAGAGGGTAGTATATATCGTCAAAAAGAGCATACCTTGCCCAACAAACGGCGAAAAATAGCCGAGACCTTGCAGGACACTGAAACTCTTCTCTATTTCCTCCCCCCCCTGCGGAGAGGTCCCACTACTAGCCAAGACGATTGGACTGGACACCTGAATCCAGACGTGTTCATGCACAGGTGTCAATATTCGAGATTGAATTGCTTTTCTACATTTTCTGCATCTCATCTTAAAACACGTCCCAATTCAGGAGCTGAATCCAACAATCCTCTTTGCTAATGTGACCTCCCCCCTCTTCTTCTTCTCCTTTCCTGTCCTGTGCTATCTATGGTCCTCGCTGCACTACCCTTGATTCTTGGAAGTTTCAAGAGTGCGGCATCGCGCTGCATGAACTCTTGCCACGCGCAGGATGCCCCAAACCTAGTATTCTAGAGCTGTCAGACTCACTCTCGAAAACTTCTAGGAGTGAGTCACTGCCGCACTAACTATGCTAGAAACGTGCTCTTGAAAATTATATTTTCAAGAGGTGTCAGAACGCTCCTTGAAACGAACTCTTGAAAGCTTCTGGAGTCCCTGTGCCTGCAAGGGCGTTCTTTTTCAAGGGTGGTTGCTGGGACCCTTCATGAGCTCTGCTTTTTCGAGAGTCGGTCTGTAGTCTCAGCCCACAAACCAGATTTTTTTTGGGGGGGGAGTAACTTCGGCGCAGTCACCAAAACAGTCTGAAAATGCACTTCAGACAATCCCGCGAACACAACACCCCCCCACGTGGCCCCACCGGACCCAAAACCTAGGTTATGTAAATTCGCCATTATCGGCCCTTATGCCTCAAGTGCATTTTTTTCAAACTCAAACCCTGACTGCGCCGTAGTTTTCTCTTCTTTTTTCTTTGGGGGGGGAAGGACAACCAACCAGATTAGCACTGTCCTGTAGTGCTATCGGGCGTTCAATCGTGGGTGCCGCCTACAGTAAGTGCAGCAACGACGGTCAGCGCTTTCCGGCATTTCAAGAGTCTGACAACTCTTGAACTCTCTTTTTTTTTTTTTTGGAAGGGGGGGGGGGGGGAGGACGCTTGGAACTTTATCAAGTTTCAAGCGTAGTGCAGCGAGGCCCTATCTCAGGAAGAGAAGAGAGAGAGAGAAGAATAAAAAGAAGTTCAAAACAGGAAGACGGAAACAACAAGGGCCAACGTCGGGAGTACTCAAAGAAGTCTGGAAAATAGTAGTAGCAGGAAGGACAATACGAACAGGTCCACAGGAGATGAGTGAGAGCGATAACACCACAATGCGAAAGGCAAGCCAATCATCAAAGATAATGCATCAAAAAGAGACGACAAGAACTCTTTCGTCAAAGAATGCAATCGTCAATTATCAAAAAGTCCGTGCGAAAGGAAGAGACACAAAAGAGACAGATTATGGGTGGGTGGGTGGGTGGGTGGGTGGGGGTGGGGGGGGGAACGGAGGAACAGGAGTTCGTAGGCATAGTTGCAGAAAAGGTCTGGAAGCAGAGGCCTTTTTTCGTACCCTAAGTTTGCCCGGAGTTTGATGTTCGGCGTGGGAGAAATGTCCAGTTGCATCATGTCCCCTTTGTGTTTCGAAGACTTGAAATCGAATTGATCGAACGAGCAGTCGTCTCCTTCCGCTAAGCTCTTGTTGAGTTTCGCCGCGCTGGCACCCTTCTTAACCACCTCCAAGTCACCGGGCATGTCGAAAGACTCCATATCCATTGAGGCGGTTGTTCCTGGGAGTTTGCCGACCGGAAGCCGTCCACCTGCCGACGTCTTCGACTGTCCCAATTTCGGCAAATCCGGTCCCAATGCATCGTCTAGGTCGAGAGAGAACATGGCCCCCTTGGTGTCTTGCTTGCCTCCATTGATCTTGAAGTTTGCAGAAATGTCGCCGAAATCATCAAACAAGGTTTTGAGTTTGTCGTCGAGTTTCAAGCATGGCTTCGAACCCAGGTCAAGGTCCATCATGTCCAAATCCAGGACATTACTTGAGCCAAGTCTGCAACATCAGCAATGCAAGTTGTTGCAAGATAAAAGAACAGTTTTAAATTATTTAATAATTGAAATGAAGTCAGCGACTACGTTACCAGAGTGGCCTGGGATCAGCCGGAGCAAGATTGGAAAAAAAATAAAATTAAAAAGTATATATAGGATTGTTTTTCTCTTTTATAAAGTCCAGATTGTAGTAGAGGCTGGATGCTAGGCCTCGGGAGGTGCCTGTCGTTGTACTTGACCAGTGGGGAGATCAGATGGCTTGTGACAGCCCCAAGGACAGTCTCCTCCAGGGGGCATCATTCATGAACTTTTTGTTGTCCTAATCAGATTGCAAGTTGATCCCTACAGCGGTGTGACCCCGACCTGTCTTTAGACCTAGACCTACACCAACCCGTGCCTTCCAAGGGTCTCAGACGAGCCTCCCCCCGGGCGCTACCATAGGGACACCCCGAATTATCGAGGACGACCCGGGCACAGGAGGGGTCACAGATATGTGGGCATTCACCACCTGTATCACATCTACCAGACTCTATGGGTGTCTACCACCCTTCTACTATCAATGCGACGACCCACCTTCCCCTGCCTAAGATAAGACCCGTACCCAGAGAACCTTCCCCAGAGTTACGCCCCAATCGACCCCCTCAATGGGCACGCAGACAGGTACCATCCCGGATGAAGCCCAGCCCGCAAGCATCGTAAGGTAGACATGAGGCCCGCCCTTGGGAATCGTATATGCCTAACACCCAACACTTACCACTACTCAAGGGGGGTGTAGAGATCGTTGCCACACCAGGACCAGGATTGTACAATGTAAGTATGGACTCTCGCGGGTGTACCATGAGGCCGGGAAACTACTACGGTACCCAGACACACCCATGACACACCCACAGAGCAGTGCACACGAACGAGGCGACGCACACAGACGGCCCACAATCTCAACACAAAATCCTACCTAACCTAATCTAGACCTAAGACCCCTACCCAACCTAACTCCTCTATCCCACCCCTAGTGAGTACACAAGACATGACCCAGAGATCATTGGACCACACACACACACACACACACACACACACACACACACACACACACACACACACACACTCACACGCACACTCTCATCGGACCACCCCAAGGCCAACCACTCAAACAGCCCTCCCCCAAGGCCCACTACCAGCATACTGCAACCATGGACTGAACCCCTTGGGTGGTGCGCAGGCAGTGTCTATAATAACTACCATGTCTCGGCTCAAAGGGAGTATGTGAATGGCCGTGCGTTGGTCAACGCTCACTGGTGTCCATGCGCAAGGCTGTGGAGTTTTGAACCCGCAACCTTATACCACAATGTGCATTTCCAACCGGTGCTCCACCCACTGAGCTCCGGCCATTCACAAAAAAAAAAATCAATCTATATGTTTTACCAAAGAATTCCGATGTGCCCCTGAGGCGGACGTTGTTCAGTTTGTTTTTTTTTTTCCGGACTTTCTGGATTTTATTTTTTTCCGGGGACCTTCCCTGGCCCTTGCCCTGCCGGTCCCCCGGGCAACCAAGGTGACCCGGGCGGCCCCAGTTGGTAAGGCAAATGCTTGCATTTCCTGATTCTCATTTGCTGCCCTCCCCGTCTTTGTTGTTTTATTACCACATAAATGTTCGGAGGCCCGGCATCCCTCCACATCTCAACCTGGGGCACTGGGGCTATTACCCAATTTCCGCTTGGCTGAAAACCGGGTCCAGAGTCCCATTCAGTTGCTGCCAACAACGTAGGGTCAACTGCAGTAATAAAAGCCTAAGGAGTATGACCCCTAGCCCCTACTTTCCAAAGCCCAAAGTGTATATCGGGCTACTTGTCTTCCATCTCTCCTTAAAAACCCTAAGCCCTACTAATGCTGCTAACTCCAGTGTACAACTGCAGTAAAAAAGGCTAAGGACTATAACCCCTATCCCCAACTTTCCAAAGCCCAAAGTGTATATTGGGCTACTTGTGGTCCATCTCTCCTTAACCCCCCAGTACCCCGGCCATATATTCGCCGCGGGAGGGGCGCAGCGCGGCCGGGAGCGCTGCGCCCCGCCCGCGCAGTCAGGCCGAGCGGCACCGAGCGGTGACATGCGGCGGAGCAGCGCGAAGTCGAATCAAGCGGCGCTGGACAGCAACAAGCGGCGGTGCAGTGCGGTGCTGGGGAGAGTGGATTCGGGGTGGTGTGAGGTGGTGGTTGCGAGGTTTTGGGTGAAGGGATGATGATGGGAAGGATGGCGATAAGCGTGATGCATCGTGCGTAGAGGATGAGGCTACTACGAAGAGGCTGCTTGTGAAGGGCTGCGAAGGGTATGGGCTGCCAGCATCATCATCAGAGCTACGAATGGCGGGGTGTCACGTGTCCAATGAAAGAGTTAGGTGCTGAAGGGCAACCAAGGGCATGGAAGGTCTATTCCCCCCCGGACTACCAGTGAGGGGTCATTGGCAGGTTCAGTGGTTTTGTCTTGCTACGTGGCAAGTGAGGGGTAAAGTGAAGCCACGGTCCGTTAGTCCTTATTGTTCAGTCTTTTTTTGATGGCCGAGAGAGTGGCCATGTGATGGCTGAGTTGCCTTCGGGCCGATAACGGAGGGGGTGAAGGTTTGGGGGAGACAGACACATCATGATGAGAGGTTAGTTTATATGCTTTGATCCATAGTTTTGCTCTTCGTGGCTTGAGTGACCTCCGTTTTTTTCATTCTGATCTCGTTTCTTGGGAAGTAGCTTCAAGATAGTAACCTGATTTCGATTTTCAGATGATTGTAAATCTGATTTTCTTATTCTAATCTCTGGTTTTCGAATTTAATCTTTTGGATTTTTCTATTTGATTTTCTCATGACAGGTAGCTTTAGGTTTTTCGATTCTAATTTGATTCAAGAACTGCAGACTCATGAATGAATTCAAAATTTTCCGAATAATTCCCGATTTGATCCTATCATGTTGGTGATCGTAAATCAGAATTTCGCCTTTGATCTCGAATAATGTTTTCTAATTTTTTAGATTCTCAATGAACTCATGACGAATAATCCACAAACCTGATTGAAGACAGTGGGATCATGAATGATCTCCAAAATTTCTGAATAATTCTCGATTTGTTCCTTTTATATTGACGATCGTAAATCAGAGCCTCGTCTCTGATCTTGAATAGTGATCTCTAACTTTTTAGAATTTCAATGGTCTCGTGAATTTGTTGAATCTTGTTTTTCCTGATGTTTTGACTAGCCTGAGAACGATATTCTAGTGTTTTGTTCTTGCATTGGTCGTTGTGATACACTCCTGTTTGAGAGGGGTTAGTAGTGGGGGGGAGGTGACGCGTCCTGCTAGCGAGGGGGTCAGTCGGTAGGACTGAAATAGGGCATAGCAGCAACGGAGATGGTGGCTCCGCTGTGATAAGTCTTGCTGGAGGGGGGTCAGAGGGAGTGTTCAGGTGGTTTGGGGGTGTTCAACACGACTGGTGCATGGAGGAAGCCGGGCATTTCGAAGCCTTAGTTGCCACGCGGTGTTCAGCAGATTATCTGACACTGGGTTATCACCATCATGTCCATAAGGTTAGGGTTGGCCGATGCTAGAATGACGCTGGCCGGAGCTGGGGTTTGGTTACGCTGCCCTGTAACCTGAGTATGCGGGGGTTAGAGGCCTGGTAGAGAAAACTGGGGAACTGCCGAGAGTGGAAGGCAGTCCAATGGCTAACTGCGAGCTGGTATTAGGACGACGCGGGTCGGAGCTGGGGTGGGTGCTGCCCTGTAACCCAGTGGTTGGGGGTGTGAGGCCTAGAAGAGCCTGGTATCTTGAATATGTGGGTCGAGGCAGCCGTAGGATAGTCGGTTGATAGCATTGGGGCAGCAGGTTTTCGTTTATATCAGCTTCCAAAAAATCCCAATGGGTTCTCATTTTTCATGAGTAAGTTTGATTTGTTTTCTGATGGTCGTGAGATCGCTTCAGGATTCTGGGGGCTTCTTGCCACTCACTGTAGGCTTCTCTGATGTAGTTATATTCATAGATCTGTGGCGGTTCGATGACAGAACGTCACGGTTGGCTGGTGTTGGAAGTAGAGGGTGGGATATCAAGTGTCCTACTAGTGAGGTGGCTAGCTGGTAGGATGGAAATAGGGTACAGCAGCAGCGGAGATGGTGGCTCTGCTGCAGTAAGTCTTGCCGGAGTGAGGTACGAGGATGGATGGGGGGTTCTGGGACATTCTCTGAACTTTTGCTTACGTGAGTGGGAGAAGTAGATGGTGGGATAACAAGCGTCCTACTAGTGAGGGGCTTGCTGGTAGGATGGAAATAGGGTACAGTAGCAGCGGAGATGGTGGCTCTGCTGCAGTAAGTCTTGCCGGTGGATGGTTTTCTGAGGCGTTTCCTGAAGTCTTGCCTATTTTCTGAATTTTGCCATAGTAATTCTTAATCTGGCTCTAATTTTTCTTCGCCAAAGCCGGGTAATGGCCCCGGTACCCCAAACCTTCAAAATTGTCTTTCAGTTGCTTCTGGTGGTCTCAAGATGCTGTTATACTCATAAATCTGCGGTCAGCATGACGCTAGTTGGTGTTGGAAGTAGATGGCGGGATATCAAGCGTCCTACCAGTGAAGGGGCTAGCTGGTAGGATTGAAATAGGGTATAGCAGCAGCAGAGATGGTGGCTCTGCTGCAGTAAGTCTTGCTGGAGTGAGGTAAAGAGGATGGATGGGGGGTTTCGAGACGTTTCCTGAAACTTTGCCTAGGTGAGTGGGAGAAGAAGGTTGGAGATCAAGCGTCCTACTAGTGAGGGGGCTAGCTGGTAGGATGGTAATAGGGTACAGCAGCAGCAGAGATGGTGGCTCTGCTGCAGTAAGTCTTGCTGGAGTGAGGTAAAGAGGATGGATGGGGGGTTTCGAGACGTTTCCTGAAACTTTGCCTAGGTGAGTGGGAGAAGAAGGTTGGAGATCAAGCGTCCTACTAGTGAGGGGGCTAGCTGGTAGGATGGTAATAGGGTACAGCAGCAGCAGAGATGGTGGCTCTGCTGCAGTAAGACTTGCCGGAGTGAGGTAACGAGGATGGAGGGGGGTCTGAGTCTGTTCCTGAATTTTTGCCTATTTTCGGTACCTTGTTTGTATCTCTTAATCTAGCTCTTAGCCAAAGCCGGGTAGTGGCCCCGGTACTGCAAATTCTCAATTTTTCTCAAAATCCTATGTAATTTTCTATATGGGACGCTGGGTCCAGCACGTGTTGCTCCCCACGAATAGATTGGAGCTTTGTTCCCATAAAGAAAAAAGCAGAATCGTTTTTACTCAGTTGAATTCGGTCGCTCAATTCAGGCCCGCCCGTTCATCCGAGTGCGGCTGCGGCTGGCCAGTATACACGCCGCAACTTCCTTGCGGTACTGGTGGGGGTACTGGTGGGGTTTAAACTGGGGGTACTGGTGGGGTTTAAACCATGGCAGCGGCGGACAACCAAACCAGACAAGTCGGGACACCGGACTACGGAATTCCCGGTTTGATCTGAACGTCCGGTTTCCCCGGTTACTCCTGACATGTCCGGAAATGCATGTACGGACCCCATGTCCGGATATGCATATGTGTCCGGGTTATTAAAAAAAAAAAAAAGTTGTCTGAGTCTGCGTCTTCTTTAGGAATCCTGCAGACAATGAAGACCGCTTAATGGCATCTGAACCTCCTTTAGGCATCCTGCAGACGATGAAGACCACCCGACCAAACAGCAAAGGGCCACGGGAGATCAGATCGAATGTTGTCCGAGTTTGTGTCTGTCTCTCTCTCCCTCTCCTTCTGTCTCTCTCTATCTCCCTCAGTCAATCAATCAAGCTGAATCAATCAATCAATTAAGCAATCAATCAATCAATCAATCAATCAATCAATCAAAAAATTGACAGAATTTCCCTACCCCCCATGGGGTCAACCTTATCCACAGCAGAAGTTCGAATCGTGACATGCAGTCCAATCATAACGAACAGTTACTTCGAATAAAAAATTTGGCGAAATTTCCCCATCCCCCATGGGGTCGAAGTGCAATGTAAGAGAGCCGTTGCTGACATCAACAGCACCAATCAATCAATCAATCAATACATCTATCGATCTATCAATCATCAATCAATCAATCAATCAATCAATCAATCAGCCGATCATTGTGTGAACACAAGGACCGACTGATTGATTGATTGATTGATTGATTGATTGAGATTGATTGATTGATTGATTGATTGATTGATTGACTGATTGAAGCATTGAACAAGCACTATGGGTACTCAACCGACATTGTAGATCATAAAAGACAAACTGTGATCAACCAACAGCACAAGCACCACAACTGCAAACTGCCAGTTCAAACTTCAAAAGCTCAAAACGAATCGTTAAGTTATAAATAAACTAGCAAGGGGCGGCAAGAAAGTAGCAAGGGTGGGCGAGAAAGGACGTGGAGGAGTACAAGTGGTAGTAGTAAGTCCAGGACAACGAGGTGGAAAAGTAGGAGTGGAGGTCAGATGAGGAGGAGGGAGGACGAGGACGATGGACCAAGGGGGATGACGACGAAGATAGACAAAGAAGAGCGAAAAAAAGAAAAGCGGGGGGGAGTTTGGTGGGCTGTTCGTAGAGAAAGTGGATGACGAGGACCAAGAGGAGGAGGAGGAGGAGGAGGAGGAGGAGGAGGAGGTGGAATGGGATGAAGACGTCGACGACGGAGGTAATGATAATGACGGGGAGAAGAGGGGTAAGTTTCGAGGCGCGCGCSGGGGGGGGGGGGGGGGRGGGRGGGAAACGAAATAAGGCGGCACGTGGCACGGACAGGACGGGGGGCGGAAAGTTAGAGCAAGTACATGGCGAGGACCAAGACGTGGAGGAGGAGGAGGAGGAGGACGAGCGGGAGGAGGAGGATAAATAGGTGGAGGAGGGGAGGAGGGGGAGGAGGCGGAGGAGGGAGAGGGGGAGAAAGACGAAGACGTGGGGGGGCAGCGGGAGGAGGAAGGAGAAGTCGAGGAGGCTGAAGACGAGGAGGAGGAGGATGAAGACGAAGCTAATGATAATGACGGGGAGCACGAGGAGCACGACGACCAAGATCCGGGGGCGTGGGGGGAACAAACAGGCGCCATGTGGCACGGGCGGAAGCGGGGGGCGGTAGCTTATAGCAAGTATATGACGAGGACCATGGTGAGGAGGAGAAAGAGGAGGATAAGGAGGGGGAGAAGGACGAAGACGTGGAGTAGGACGAAGAGGAGGAGGAAGAGGACGAAGACGAAGCTAATGATAATGACGGGGAGCACGAGGAGCACGACCACCAAGATCTAGCGGGGGGGAAAAAGGCCCCACTTGGAACGGGCAGAACCGGGGGGCGGGAGGTTATGGCACGTAGATGACGAGGACAAAGGCGAGGAGGAGGAGGAGGAGGAGGAGGAGGAGGAGGAGGAGGACGAAGACGTGGAGGACGACGAAGACGACGAGGTGGACGAGGGGGAGGAGGGGGAGGAGGGGGAGGAGGACGACGACGAGGAGGAGGAGGACGAAGACGAGGAGGACAAGGACGATGAAGACATGGAGGAGGAGCGGGAGGAGGAACAAGACGTCAAGGAGGAGGAGGAGGAGGAGGAGGAAGACGTGGAGGAGGAGGAGGAGGAGCGGGAGGAAGACGAAGCCGTAGGATAGAGGACGACGGTGTAGGAGGAAGACCATGACGACGAAACGACGAGAGAGAGAGAGAGAGAGAGAGAGAGAGAGAGAGAGAGAGAGAGAGAGAGAGACCTGCTTGCGCTGCTCCGCGCTGCGCCCTTGCTGCGGCCGCTGTCAGCCATGCTGCACGTGGTCCACGTCTGCTCGTTGCCTGCTGTGCCGGCCACGTTGCCTGCTGTGCCGGCCACGTTGCCCTGCTTCTTCCTCCCTCGGGCGATGGCGGCAGTCCCGGGTGTGCATACATTCGAATGTCGTATTGGGAGGGGCGGCCGGCCGAAATCACAGACGCAGGACTTCGAAATGTAAGCCCGCTTCCACTTCCAGCCCGCCAAAACGCCTGAACCCCATTCAAACCCGCCGAAACGCCTGAACCCCATTCAAACGGACACGAAAATAAAGGGAAAAAAGAAACGACAAGCAAGAGAAAAGAATTCCGGCCCTGGATGCCGCTCAGAGGCCTACATACTTCTGGTTGGCAATCCACCGGCCTACCATAGCTCAGTTAGTAAGGCACGCAAGTGGCATTCAGGAGGTCTTGGGTTCGATTCCCATGCCCTCGTGTACCTTCCTGGGCAAGTTTGGCGCCCGCCACCTTAGAGATGTGCCGTTGGTCCCCCCGAGTGGCATTGAGCAGAGACTGCTGATGTTCCTAGGGGAAGGGGACCGGAGGGGAGGGGGAGTGACTGGCCCATAGGCTGAACCCTGGCCGGTATCGCGGCTATGTCACACCCGCGGCCTAGGCCACGGGCATTTCGGCCACTGTGGCCGAGATTCTCGGCCGCGGCCGCGGCCTATGAGGCCCAGTCTGCGGCCTGGTTTTTTAATTTTTTTTTTCACCCCTAAAAATACGTAAAAAATATATATAGGGTTCAGCCTCCTGATGAGTCGGTGAAACTCCGACGAAACAGTTTGTCACAGCCCCTTGTTTGTTGTCCTCTTCTCTCTCTCTGCCTACGGTTTTACCGGGCAGTTCTGTTTGTGACGATATATATGGGGGTGTAGGGCTTCGAAACTACACCCCTATATTTTTTTTTGGGAATTCGAAACTAAAATCGATTTAAACAAAATTAAAAAATAAATATATAAAGAAAAGCAAGAATTTTTTTTTGCCATTTTTTATCATGAGATAAATGGTCCCCGAGTCGACCTGTGTTTTTTTTTATAATGAATCTGTTTTTTTGAAGGGAAATGAGGTGTTCAAAAATAAAAAGCAGATGCAAAATTTCAAAACAAATAAACAAAAAAAGGATTTGATTGATTGATTGATT
>BFEA01000205.1:1944174-1958089 GCA_003427395.1 Chara braunii | reverse complement strand
CCAAAACTGATATGTAAGAAAAAAAAAAAAGGGATTTGGGTTCCTCTTGGAGGGCGCAAAAATGCCCCGTGATCAGGGGGAAAAAAAAAAAAGTTCTTACTATTTTTTTTTACTTGCTCGGGTGACCCGAGCAAGAGAGGTCGAATCGCATTGGCCTAACTGCCCATTCGGGTGGCCCATGCGGGTCTGGTAGCCCAGTTCTAAAGCATTATGAATTTATGCAATGTGAGATTAACAAGTTTACACGCGGAATGAGAGGACTACCGTCTTCACCCGATTAGAAAACACTCATTGTTATAGCTCTATTTGAGACTAGTTGTATTCAAAACGATTGTCATTTTATAGATTATGCGATAATAAAATAAACATGCGTGTTATTTCGATAAGAAGTCCATATAGCCTTTGTTACATATTCCGTCTGCTATGATGGTGTTAATAGGGACACTGGGATGGTCGCATCATCATGGTGTTCATAGGCAGCATATGTTTTAGTTACGATTTGAATTTCATTCGTCGTATGTGATCATTTTAGATATACAGCCGAATGACATACAAAAGTAGCCCATTTTAAATATATAAGATTTTCACATTAAACCTCTCATAATGCACTTTGGACTTTTGAAAGTCCCAAGAATACACCACACTTGGGACTTCGAAAAAAAAAAAAAAAAAAAAAAAAAAAAAAAAAAAAAAAAAAAAAAAAAAAAAAAAAAAAAAAAGCACCTGGGGACTATACTAGTATCTGATGATGATGCAATTAAATCTTCGCATGAACTTATGTTTTAAATTATAAGACATTTTATATAAGTGTACAGATTGCACGTTCTTTACTCTTTTCATCATCACTTCCGTGAGTTGTTGGCTCATGTCATGGTCATGTTGTCGATTCACGATTTTTCAATATGTTTGTTTTCTTGTAGGCTACCACTCTCCCAGAACTCTTATTGTCTCTTCTTTTGAAAGGCAACATGCTACAACGTGCTTCTGTTTTGAACACGTATTTGCACCTGTGCAGTTAATATATTCAACAACATGCTACAACGTGCTTCTCTTGAAAGGAAACATGCTACAACGTGTTTGTATCACTCTCCCTACCTTCTTCATGCGAATACAACGTTCGGTCATTACAGTTGTATGTATTTGGGGCATCTTTTAGTCTAAATATAGCAATAACGACCATACTTTGTATTCGGGTGAAAAACGTAATGTTATTGCTTGTTGATCTCCACTTCTAAGCAGACATTCCAATGGACCTTGTTTTATAATTCCCGTAGCGGCTTGGGCTAAGCTATGTTTTTTGTTTTTGTTTTTTCCGTTAAAATTCGTTGAGTTTTTTGCATTTTCGGTTTTCAACCTCATTCTTGATCATCGCCGTTTTTCAAAAACTTTAAAAACTTTCAAAAGTTTTAAAAACAACTATAAATAATCAACGGGCCCAACTTAGTTGGTACACTTACGCACTGTTGAAATACAAACCGAAGTTCGAATCCAAATACAATCCGATAAGCAGAATAAATTCATTTTGAATCACATGGGGCCGGTCAGTTCAATGATGACATCTTAAAGTCGTCCTCGTTTTTAAGAAGAAAAAAAAAAATGACTACTTTAAATAAATAAAAGGTTGGAGGAAAAAAAAAAAAAAAAAAAAAAAAAGTTTAAAAACAAAGGTGACTTAATAAATGGGCACCACTTGGAGATTCATCCAGAGACTTATTCGCATGCACATGGGGCAAACTTCCCCTTGCTTAGATGATATTGATGCATGCTTAGTCATAGATAAGGAAAATAAATAGTCAATATTAATCTGTGTAAGATAGACCTCTCCTCTCCCCATTCAGACTCTCTGCCCATCTGAATGAGATGCTCATTCTTTGTTTAATTTGGGAATTGCACTGCTCTAGTCCCATCTGGATTCGAACACGGGTGTGTGTGTTTCAACAACTAATTTTTGTGTACCAATTAAGTTGGGACCATTGATAGAAGACATTGGATTGGATGGGGGAGTTTATCCATTCTGTTCTTTTTCCGGGAGGGAAGTCCATCAATTTCATGAAAGCATGTTTTGAAGTTATTAGCCTATCAGAGGCAGAACACACCGTATTGTCTGCTCATGCAAGGGGTGAAGATCATAATTTACTTAGTCATATTTACATCCAAGTGCATAGTGACCCGATTACTTTTAGCATTTGTAAAATTGATTTGCCTCGCGTGACAAAAGTCGTGTAAGGAATAAATTAAAAATATTAATATTGATACAATAGTGCCCCAAACTTTGAAATAATTTTTGTAGTAGGTGGAGCACAAACCTTTTTTTTTTTTTTATGATTCATTATGCTCTGACGGCATATAGGCAGTGGGGGCATTGTCGTGACCGTGAGTGTGGTTGTGTTGTGTCAAAACTCGTTGGCAATGTAGTGGGGGGACAGGGAGAGGTGCACATGGGCGCGAGTGGGTGTTGCTTTAAGGGCACACTACCATACTCCCACGATAGCCTGGTATTGGCCGACTTCTATCAGTAATCCTGTCCTTCTGAGAAAGGGTAGAGCGAGAGGTGTAGCCAAGAGTCGGGCAGGATCTATGCGTCGCCACATATCAGTATATGAAACAAGTCATTGGCGTCACTCTCTTATTCAAATATAACGTTGTTGTGATTGTACTTCCCATGCAGAGGATTCATGCGTGTGCTATCATGAAAGCCTATCACGATTCATGAGTTGGTGATGCGGTATTAAAAAAAATGCAGTTATGATTTGATCTGGTGAAGACCTAGAGATAAAGCAGGAGAGTGCATCGATTAACATCGACTTTCGGAAGAACGATGTTGGGATTCAAGCCACTATTGGTATCGCCCGCAGTTGTTGATGCTCCTACTATGGGTATGGTGTTGCTCATATTTAATTTCTCCGGTGCTTTGATAGACGATGTTCGTTGTTTGCAACCTTTGTGTCTCTTATCATAATTGCGTTGGCATATAGTACTCTCGTATAGAGAGTGGATTGGTGACTATAGTGTGGGACATTGCTGTTAGGGTTTGGATAGAGATCGAGTAGGTGTTTATGCGTGTTGTTTCTTTGGAAGATTGTATTACGATATTTTAGGATCCGTAACTTTTTTTAGTATGGGGAAGGTGTTTGCTTTATGTGGCTAAAATTAATTTGTTGGTTAATTACTAGGGTTTGAATTAAGGAGAACCTTGAGAGTAATTAAAAATCTTCACTATTTGAGTTTTTGATTAAGAGTGTTTGATGTTTTAGGAGTGGGGGGTCGTTAGTAGTTTTGGTTATAAATTTTTGACATCATCGTTATAAATTTTTGGTATCATCATTACAATTTTTCGGTATCATCTTATTCGTTGTCTCTTTTCTATGTGCCCGTGTTGACTATGGAAGGCAAATATCTCTCTTACTCCTCGTACGCACTTGGTTATCTGCTACGTTCAAACTCATGTCTACCACTCAACAATTTCATGTGTACTTCAACTCAATAGTCTGCCAACGTGCAAAAAGTGAAGAAGCCTTCCGCTAAGACATTGAAATATATAGTGTTTTTCAGCCATGCGCATATAGAGTTAGAGAGGAGCTGCTTTCATCACTAGGATGAGCTATAGCAGAATGAATCTTTTGATAGAACACTGATATATACAATGTTTCTCAGTCATGCGCACAGAGAGATAGAGAAGTTCCTCAATCTCCCCTCCTACTCACCGTCTCTCCTCACCCCTTACACCTAGCCACGACCCCTGGTTGGGCACATGCATCTTCAATATAACGTGTGGTCATGCACTATAATTGACCACAAGACAGAGCAATCCGATACTCGTGGAGTTAAGGAGCTCAACCACGATGTCTGACAATGATGCATGTGAGTAACATAGCAATACATGAGCTTTGACTTCTTCAGGCAATGAGGAAGATGACCGGGCTGCAAAAAGACGACCTTGGTGGAGAGGCGAAGGAAACTGGTGTTGGAGATTACCTTGGATTGGGCGTTACTCTACCACTCTTCGTAAGAATGAGAATGAATCAGCCGCAAGAACGCGGGCAGATACGATGCCATTGAACCAAGTATCCAAAATAGGCAAAAAAAAAAAAAAAAAAAAAAAAAAAGTTGAAACGAATCTTCCACTAGAACGTCGGAAGGTGCATCGTAATTCGAAAACTTTCCCGCTCTTGAGGTTAGTTCCAACGGCTACGGCGCGAGCAGGCCACTCAATCCGATACAACCTGCCGCATCCGCTCACTGGTTTTGGCTACGAACAGCGTCCGCATGCTCCTCGGTCCGGACTATGGCGTGCTCATGTACGTAAGTTCATATTTGCCCCCCCCCCCCCCCCCCCCCTCTCTCTCTCTCTCTCTCTGTGCATAATGTTAATACCCACCTGCTGTCTAACTCCCTCGCCCGTTAGCGGAGTGCTGAACGGATCCTCCATTAAAATGTGGACGAATATTTCACACCAACTTTTTTTTTACATACTTAAACCTGCACTCGACTGTTTTCTTCACCTTCTCCAACTCTATCCCCGCTCCGTCCTTCCTTTTTTTAATCTTGTTCATTCAATGTACCCGACCCATACCCCGATCAGGTTCATCGAATTCAGTGGCCCCCACAGACAGTCACAGTTGCTTCAAAATTGGTAGCTACAACAGCAGGGAGTTGGACTGCGGAGGAAGAGAAAACAACAAAAACGACGATCGGGGGCGATGACCACCGTGATGAAGAAAATTCGTGACGTTGAACACCATGAGTATACTACAAAGCTACACCCTCTGAACAAGGATGACGGATACGTACTGGGAGAATCGAGAGGAGGGCGAAATTGAAAACGAATCTTGTATTAAAACGTGGAAACTTTCATCACTATATTTCCACCGCCAGTCCCTCTTTGCTTGGCGCTCCCCATAATTGTCTGCAGTGGAAGCACCAGCCAATCTATAACAGGTACGCTTTCCACTTCGCTCCCCTCCTCAAGTAGATGACCGCCCGCTCACCGAGACGCAACGAAAGAACGAAGACTAACGAAGGGAAGGTAGATGATAGCCAGCCCACATCACTCATACCATCGGATCTGCTTCTTGATCCCAAAAACTTACACTGCCATCGGCTTCGCCATGGTTCAAAACCCCCATTTAGCTACTTCTCTCGCTTGATTCCGCAAAGAATCGAGTGAGTTATCCCTTTTTACTTTTGCCATAGCTAAACTCCCTGTCACTCTCCCCGCAGTCACATTCTCTGCAGCACCACAACCAACCACTAACTTCCAGTTCTGACCTCGCCATTAGATTCGCCATGGCCAAAAACATTGGACGGATCTTCACTCGCCCATTTCCATCAAGGAAAGGGCATGAATCAACTTCTTCTCTCCTCGTCATGCCCATTCCTTTCATTTTCCGCCATCTCCAACTCGTTTTGCACCTGTGGCAATATGATGTCGAGTTTAGCCCTTTCTTTAAGTGCCTCGTTCCTTGCCTGTGTGAATCCGTGCGCTAACCCAGACACCTCAAAAGGTATTAATTGATACTGACGGCATAGCCGGTGGTCACGAAAGTCGATCTCCACTAAGGAGTGTGTAACAGCCCACCTGCCGACTCATGTCCCCTGAAAAACAGCGTTGCAGCGCCCGACATATGCTCCATCGTCAAGGCAGCTCCAACACTGCAGCGGGCTGAAGGGCGCAGACCCGCTGCTAAGCCAGCAGCGTGAGCATGGGTGAAGCGGGTCCCGGTGCAGATCTTGGTGGCGGTAACAAATCTTCAAATGAGAACTTTTGGAGATCGAAGTGGGGGCAAGTTCCATCTGACTTGCTGTTGGGATAGCCTGCCACACAACCAAACTACGACAGCCTCCCACCGGTGCCCCTTGGCCCCACCCAACTCAGGCATATTTCATTATCTTACATGTCCTGGCGGGCATGCTCACACTCAAATCTTACACAACAAATCGTGGTTGGCGACAGTGTGCCCACAGTGACCCTCGCCTCCCTCGGGCTGCAGTCCCACATGCCCGTTCAAAATTTTCTCCAATTGCCTTTTCTTCTTAGGCTATCGACGCTTTCCAAATGGGAAGCGGGGGAAGCCATGACCACGAATCCCATCACTCTTATGCATGTTAACTCCTCCGGTCCGTCTTTCAAAGCAGGTGGAATAAAGGAATTCCGCTAGCATCCCTAACATGCAGGACCACAAGCGGGCCTGCCAAAAGAGGCGCGTGCTCAAGGTCCTCGACTGCCGTAATGGCTACTCGTGTCCGACAAAGTAGTAGCCGAGTCAGGCCCGTCGGTCCCGACATCGGTCTCAGAACCGGTCACTAAGTCAAAGACATCATAAGAAAAAAAAAGGAATAAGAATAATAAAAATAACAAAACTTAAGAATAAATATGAGGGGATACAAAAAAAGGGACGAGGGTCGGGCGTCCCACTAGCCTGCGACGCAGCACACACCCAGGTCGCACATGGTTGCACCTCGTCGTTGATACCCCACGCGCACCGCTCACCCGGGCGAGGACCTAAACTTCCTCTCCGCACGTGTGCCGTCAAGCGGACGAGGCTGCACTGATATGACTTGCAGGAAACACGCCAAATAGCTTTGTAAGGGTATTTGGTACGACAACATCCATAAATGACATCTAAGTGTCAGCAAGGGTTTGAAATTCGTGCATGTCAGAAATGAAAAAATAACATAAGAAGATTTTGTTATGGTGAGGGAGAGGGGCTACATCCTTTCTCCTTCCGACATCCTTCCCCCAACCCAACTATCCAATTTAGTATTATGTTTCTTTCCTCGTCAATGTTATGCTATTGAGTTATTTTGTATGTTCAACCTGTTGTTTATGAGACTCTCTTTCTCTCTCTCTCACAGATATACACACGCACCAAATGCAAGTGGAGGTGTTATTAAACTCATTATGACTTAGAACCATCATTGCCTCAAATTTGTTTATGAGACTCTTCCTCTCTCTCACACAGATATGCACACGCACCAAATGCAAGTGGAGGTATTATTAAACTCATTATGACTTAGAACCATCACTGCCTCAGATACTATGTTAATCAACGTATGTTTTTTTACCTAGTCTAACCCATAAAAAGAAATCACTATGCACCTACTTGTTGTAGGACAAATTTGGAGACAAATTTGTATTCTTTCACTACCAACGTGATTTGTTTTGCCACCAAGGAATTTTTGTTTTACTTTTTAATGTTTTTCTCGCAAATATTAATACTCAATTGATAACCTTAAATTTTTACCCCATTTTTTTATTGGAATGTCTTGTGCAAGAGAAATTACAAAAATAGGTACACTCTCTTTTCACGGGTCTTGGGCTTAACAACATATGCGAAATGACGTGCTCGATGAGCCTCAACCATTTGCACAATTTTGGTTTTGACCGGGACCGTTCACCTAAAATATGATGATATACTTCAACTGCTCATTTGCCCAACAACCATTCTGTGCCCGCATCCAAACCCCTGTAGGAAATGTGTACTCTTTGCACTATCGGTTGGGTAGACCCAATGTTGAAAAAACTTGTCCACTTTGTGTGATACATTTCTGACGGATGTACAGTAACCATACCCTGAAAGGATAATGTACCTTATGAACCCTAATTGGACCCCTATTCAAACCCAAATAAAATTGAGGCATTTGTGTCTCCCTGCCTGTAAATTTGTCTTATGGAGAGCGCAAACGGAACCGTTTTCTATCGAGGTGAACAAAAAAATATCCGTTATATACGTGTGCGGTGGATGTTGCGTGCTGTGCGGATTGACACTGTGAGGGGGCGCTGAGAGTACCTGTTGTGAGGTTGATATTGTGTGTCGTCCGTGTAGGTATGGTTTATATAAGTTGTTTGCAACGTGTGTATTTCAATGTTTGATGTCAAAGTGTGTTATTTTTATGTGATACGAAATGTGTTAATTTATACATGTTGAGGTTGTTGTGCATTGAGTTTGTTGATGACTGCGGGTGAACCATAAAAAATGTGTAGTGAGAATAAAAAATTCAGCCGCAATATTTTGAAAATATTTGCCACACATTTAACCCCTGAGTAGTATCCTCGACACTGCCACAACCTTTATAAATATTTCACATCATCCATCATAAAATATTTTATTGCCCCTGGGCATTAGGAAATGGGGTAGTGTGATTGGATACCAAAATTTTCCAACCTAATCTGTTAAATCACCTCTAGAGCGTGTTGGAAATAGTTGGCCATATGTCACCAGTAAGTTTCCCTACCATTTCTCTCCATCGTGCCTTGCATTCTACTACAACTTTCGGGGGTTGACAACCGGAGCAAAATGGTTGGGAGTGCCAGCCAAAGTGAGACCCACACTATTTAATTTTTCTCTAGCGTGCAGGATATTTGAAGCCCTGGGCAACAGTGTCTTGGACGTACTGCTAGTTTAATTCAACCTGGAGGTCGTGCATGTGCCCCTCAAGCCCTCCGTCCCCCGCCTCAACACCGGAAATGAGCGACGGTCCCATTCGTCTGAAGTGGGATATGCATCCTCGTGCACCCTAGTCGTCCAACCACTTTGCGCCCTCACCTAATCACAGAGAGGGACTAGTGGTTTAATAGGGACTCCCAATTTTCAGTCCATAGGCAAACCTCCCAAGTATTCGAATAGGCAGTTTGGGGTGCTTTCTTTTTTGAAAGGGCGGGGGGGGGGTGGTGGGGTCTGCTCTTCACCGGTCCAGCAAGCAAAAATAGAGCAAAACCCCAACTTTCTAAAATCGCATAGAACGGTAATGCAATGAGTAAATATTTTTTTAACATTTAATGAAGATGAAACAAGAATATGATATTCGGTAAGAAAATAAGTTGCGCAGTGCATGGATCTTTTTAGTCCATTGTGAAATGAAGTTGTGATATGTTAAACCATTAGTACTTGGCATAGTAGAAACAATTATAGTCGGATGAATTTAGGCGCTCTTGTAGTGACCCGTACATTTCTTAAAATCGGGTACGACTTTAGCAAGTACAAGTGGTTTAAAATGTTATTTGTTGTGACCACATCCTAAATGCATTCACAGAGCATAACAATACTCGACATATATACAACACACTGCCTTTCCACAAATACAACCCACCATCCTACATCTATCGGTGCATCATTGATCCAATGACAAATGGCATACCTCCCATTGCGAAATTCTTCCAAGCACAATGTAAAGATAGCAAAAGAAGCACACAATGTCATCTTTGGGCATCATTGTCCGACAAACAATTCTTCACACTCAAATGTCTCGCTGATATGTTTGGATTCATCATTTGCCAAATGGCATGAGTAAGATGATGTATGCGTGATCTTTTTGGTGGGATAATGTAATGTATAAAATATCCCATGCCAATCATGCCACAATAGAATCCCCTTTCTTCACCACAGTGTCTGACTCCGTCTCCGGGTTGTGCTAGTATACGAGGAGCCCTTGGGTCCGTTTGGAAACAAGGACGAGCCCTTTCCCAGTCATAAAAAGAACCGTGGCTGCTGACTACCTTGGGTTGCAGATACGGACCATCAATACCCCTGGGCCTGTAGGTGCTGCTCTGCATGCCAAGCTTTCCCAAACCGCCAAAAATGCATTTTTTTGGGGGGGGGGTTGGTGCCACCAGCCACTGTGGTCCGGTAGCCCTGAGCCTGAGCTCACTAATTTGTATGAGGCTGGGGCTGTGTACCCCTCCAAACACGAGGACTTGCGGTGTTGTGCCAAGGACACTTGAGGTTTGGCAAGTCAGGGCCTTGGGCGTGTTTTGAGGCGGTGGTGGTCAAACTATTGTGCAAAACGGCTCCATGGCTGACAAGTTTTCAAAAGTCAACGGTGTCAGAGTCGCGCTTCAGTCCTCGCCAAATGTGGAAAATGAGAATGAATCTTCAGCTAGAACATGGAACTAAACACCGCCATATATTTATCTTTTGTGCATGTGGTGAGTAGTGGAGCGAGACCCATAATTAAACCACCAGTACTTGGCCCAGCTATCGATGACGGGCCTGGAATCCCCCTGCGCGCCGATTTCTGCCGAAGCAACGGAGTATCATTTCATTTTTTTTTTGGTTGGTGCTTCCAGTCATTCAGGTCCGTTACCACGAAGCCCTAAACCTGCGGCGCGTTAACGGGAAAGCGCCTCAGCCGATAGCTGGGCCAAGTACTGGTGGTTTAAAAAATTACAGTTAGGGAACACTGATTTTTTTCGACTGTAAGCTACATCCATCGACGAACGAGGTGTGGCCTAAGGTGGGGGGGGAGGATGGTCTATCTGAGGAACTGAGGAATCCAAAGGGGTGTTTTGGAAAGGTCGGGATAAAGGTCAGGCTGGGCAAGGATCTGCAAAGGCGATGTGCACGACCAGACCATGCAAAGTGCAAGGTAAGGTTTTTTTTTTTTTTTTTTTTTTTTTTTTTTTTTTTTTTTTTTTTTTTTTTTTTTTTTTTTTTTTGTCATACGACCATCACACATTTAGGGCCTCGCCACACCACAGTTGAACGGCAAAAAAATTTGACGGCTGTCATAAAAAATTCGACAGCTTCCATTCGACAGTTTGCCCCCCTTTCGCCACACAACACTGTAGAGTGCACGCACTTGTGAATGCAAGATGGAAAAAGACGAACGCGCCTGAGGGTACGACAAGCATTAGTCCATCCCGACCTTATCCCCACTCACCAACTTTCGAAGAGAACTCGATGGCGCAGCCGAGGACTGTCGAAAGCATTCCATCGGAGTAGCAGGAGGCTGGGTCAGGATTCAATAACTTTTGACAAGAGGTGTCGAGAAACATTCTCTGCTCTGACATCCGGCGGATTTTCTTCCCGTCTCCAACTTCAACAGCCTGTGTGGCGAAGAGAAATTGTTGAAATCACGTTTTCGATAGTGGTGCGGCGAGGCTCTTAGAGGCTCGCCACACAGGCTGTCGAAAACCCGGTTTTCGACAAGTTTGCATTGCCACACAGACTTTCGAAGAATTGCGGCTTAAAAAACTTTCGACAGATTTCAGAATGGTCCTTTCGACAGCCGCCCTCCAACAACCGTTGCTTGCAGGTGACGAAAATTTGACAGTGGCCCACCGACCTTTCGAAAATTGCGTTTGAATTTGCGTTGTCAGGGACTACTCCGTCAACTTCCGTGAAACCCGTCCGCCTGGCCACGACCAAAAACCTTGCCCCTCGACAGCCTGTGTGGCGAAGGGGGGGGAAATTGTCGACCGCCCGACTGTCGAAAATTTTCTGACACCTGTCGAAATTTTTCGACATTCGAAAGCCTGTGTGGCGAGCCTCTTATATTTGTAGGATATACTTCACGGATACATTGAGGGTCTCGCCACACCAGTGTCGAAAACTGCATTTTCGACATTTCTCCTAGCCACACAGCATGGCCAAGAGAAACTGTAAAAAATCACATTTTCGACAGTGGTGCAGCGAGGCCCTTATATTTGTAGGATATAGAGGATCGCCACACAGGTTGTTGAATGTCGAAAATTTTCAACAGGTGTCAGAAAATTTTCGACAGTCGGGCGGTCGACAATTTCCCCCCCCTCCGCCACACAGGCTGTCGACGGGCAAGGTTTTTGGTCATGGCCAGGCGGACGGGTTTCACGGAAGTTGACGGATCAGTCCTTGACAACGCAAAATCGAACGCAATTTTCGAAAGGTTGTCCGACCACTGTCGAATTTTCGTCACCTGCAGGCTGGTGGAAGCAATGGCTGGAGGGCGGTTGTCGAAAGGAGCATTCTAACAGTTGTCGAAAGTTTTTTTAGCCGCAATTCTTCGAAAGCCTGTATGGCGATGCAAAATTGTCGAAAACAGGGTTTTCGAAAATAGGGCCTCACCACATCAATGTCGAAACATGACGAAATTCGACATATGTCAGGAAATTCTCGACATTCCCTCTTTCGACAGAAAAACCCTCTTCGCCACACAACATGTCCAATGGTCTCGTTCCACTACTCGCCATCTGCCACGAATCATGACGAGTCTTGGCGAGGCCGAAAACATGAAAATCGTGGCGGAAAACGAAGCATGGTTCCATATGGTGGCCCCCGCCACACGAATTGCGGTAACCGTCCCGGCCTGAACACTAGACTGTGGCGGATGGCAGACCGGTGGAACGGTGCTGGCTTTTCTCTACATGTACACGGAACCAGGGGCATTGCCACACCACACTCGAAATGTGCAAAATGGGAATGAACTTACTGCTAGAACATGGTCTGATGCACCCGCTCGTTTTTCACATTTTGAGAGTGGTGTGGTGAGGCCAAAAAAATTCACACCACGCTCACCAGCACAACGGGACAAGCCAGGCCTACTGCCAGGGCCGCGGTGTCAGGGTCGGTCGCCACACATGGCAATTCGTGGAAGGGTGACCAGTGCCGCCCTCCACGAAAGCCCATTGCAGGCGGGGGTATAGAGAGGTCGTGGCGACCTACCGCCAAGTGCTTTGGGACCGAATTTCTGACATAGATTGTTCTGTGGCGATTGGCGATGCAATGGAACGAAGTCGCGTTCGCCAGGTGTGGCGAATGGCGAGTAGTGGAACGAGGCCCCAAGTGAAGAGCTCGCAAGTCCTATGCACAAAAGAGACAAACTGGGGTGAAGATAGTACAAGCATTGGTGCGCTCTCTTTTTCGACATTCAGGCAAGAATTCGACATCCCATCCGAGGACTGTTGAAAATGTGCAAGCTGCAGGCTGGGAAATGAGCCCTTCTTGAGAGGAGGTGTCGAAACCCTTTCCCTGACAGCTCCTGAATTTTTTTTGCATCTTGGATTTCGACATGCCGTGTGGCGAGGAGAAAATGTCGAGAATACAGTTTTCGACATTGGTGTGACAGGGCCCATACTTCAGGGATACATTGAGGGCCTCACCACACCAATGTCGAAAGCTGCATGTTCAACATTTCTCCGCGCCACACAGGGGTAATCGGGGAGGCACAACGACTGGCCACTCAGATGATGCTCGGTCCCTCTGCTATCGGTTGTCCCCTAGCCGGTGTCCCCCATTGGGGGTTCCGTGAAAGTAATCAAGGCCGCCCTGGGCTGAAAAGGCTACCCGGTGTCAGATTAGACACAATATTGAATTTACTTGCGCTGGTTAGTCCGATGAAAATACCTCAAGGCCAAAAAAAAAAAAAAAAAAAAAATCCGAGATGCAAAATTTTTTCAGGAGCTGTCAGGGAAAGGGTTTCTACACGTCCGAGAAGGGCTCTTTTCCACTTCAGGCCTGCAACTTGGACATTTTCAACAGTCCTCAGATGGGATGTTGAGTTTTTGCCCGAACCTTGAAAAGGAGAACGGACAAACGCTTGCCCTATCTTCACCCCAATTTGTCTCTTTTGTGCATAGGACTTGTGAGTTCTTCACTTCGACATGCTGTGTGGCGAAGAGGGGTTTTCTGTTCGCAGCCAGGATGGCTGCATATAGATGGATGTCTTTTGTCGTTTAGCGGTCGGTTTCCGTATGGGGAATGTCGTCGACCGGGTAAGTGGGTTTAGAGGGCGTCGTTGCGCGAGAAATAGGGTTGCGGTTGCCAACCGGGCACCGACTTGTAGTCTTGCGAGGGAGCGTGGCGGCGGTCGTGGGAGAATGGTGGCGTGCGTCCGGTCGTACTGTTGCCTTTCATATATAGGAATGTTTTTATGTTATCAGACCGTTCGTTCTCCACTGAGATCGAGGGTATTAGTTCGGCCAGTCCATGTTTTTTTCAGTTTTTGTTTTCCCCCCACTGTCTGCACTTCTCCACAAACACGCTCGGATTCGCGTGTCAAATCCTCACCTCGCCCTTTCACTTCCCCCACCTCGCCACTGTCTGCACTTCTCTACGCCCTGGCAGTCCCGTCCTGCTAGCTGCCGGCTACCGTAGTCCCCTCCCGTCGGCCGGGCTCGCACTGTTGCCTTTCATATATAGGAATGTTTTTATGTTGTTCG
>BFEA01000205.1:1861271-1874360 GCA_003427395.1 Chara braunii | reverse complement strand
GCTCCATCTATTGGTGGGGAGCGTCACCTGCTGGAAAACGGGTCCAGCGTCCCATATACAGAATGTAATCAGAGAWCATCCGAGAAGCAATGAAGAAGAATCCTGCCAGCATTGATTACCCTGGGTTCCAGGGGATTGACTGAGCAGGACATAAAGAAAAGACTAGAAATGCTCTGGGTTAAAACAGCCACGGAGCCGGACATTTTATGAAGTGTATCTATTCACCCTCCAACAAAGGGCGCCAGATAGGCAGCTACGAGCTAATACTATTCAAATGCCGCTGCTCCCTCCGCCTGTCGTAGATATTCCATCTCCTAGATGATCCTTCCCGTCTTGGTGTCTTCCAGAGTTCTGCTGCATCTTTCCTTTGTTTGCTTGTTTTTTTTTTTGTTTGTTTTTTTTTAATTTTTTATTTTATTTTTACAATTGCTCCAATCTATTCGTGGGGAGCAGCACGTGCTGGGAACCGGGCCCAGCGTCCCATATAGAATTTTACAGAACATATGGCCCAGAGCGTAACCTTGCGGATCGTTCCAAAAAAACCTGACCTTTTCTGGCTTGTCAAAGTTAGGGGGTAGGTTAGTCCAGAGGAGCAGTTGGAGGGGGTGTTCAGGGAGAGGGGATAGGAAAAGGCTGTCCCATAGGCCTGCCGCTCTTGCCCAATATATTATGTGGCTTCTTTGCATCTGATTAGGCAACCTATCATATCTTCCTGTTCCTGGTCCGAGCATAACGACGCAAATATAGGAGTTGTTTGGATCGTTTTTCCTTCTTCTAACATGCAGCCACTGACTGGTTTACTGGTAGACCGACATAAGTTATGACTCATGAGCCATTGCATGCTTCTGATTTTAATTGGTCTTATAGACTCTTATTCAACTTATTGTTTAATATTTGAAATAACGGCGGATGCGGCATGTTTTGAAACCCTAAAGGCAAAAAAAAAACTCGTGCCAGCAAAGAAACCACATGCCAACTCGAAATGAGCATTTTTGGTTCAAAAGTATCCGTTGGCTATTTTCTTTTTGTTTTGTTTTCCCCTCTGACACCACGGCCGACCCCTGTAAATATGACACCCGGTCTGACACCACAGCCATCGGTACTTCCGTTGCCTTTTCGAACTTGGCGCGGTTTTCTTTGCCGACGCGTGTTTTTTTGGCCCATTCAATACTCAAAGGTGACATGAATGTCCTTACCGCGGATTTTTTTAGATCTGGGGGGAGAGAGAGAGAGAGAGAGAGAGAGAGAGAGAGAGAGAGAGAGAGAGAGTCTCTCTCTCTCAGCTCTCTCCCTCTCTCTCTCTCTCTCAGCTCTCTCCCTCTCTAGAGAGAGAGAGGGAGAGAGCTGAGAGAGAGAGAGTAGGCGTTCCCAAATTTTCTTGGTAGCCTCTCTCTCTCTCTCTCTCTCTCTCGAGAGAGAGAGAGAGAGCTGAGAGAGAGAGAGTAGGCGTTTCCAAATTTTCTTGGTAGAGAGAGAGAGAGGGAGAGAGCTGAGAGAGAGAGAGTAGGCGTTTCCAAATTTTCTTGGTAGAGGCAACTTCGTTGCACTTAGGATCGCCTGTATTAAGGGTCTTTGTTTTACATGATCAGTATGATTCTCCTGTTAACAAAGAAAATCATATGTAAAACACAGGCCCCGTCTCTCTCTCTCTCTCTCTCTCTCTCTCTCTCTCTCTCTCTCTCTCTCTCTCTCTCTCTCTCAGAAAGAATGTGCTTTGAAATTCCTTTTCATTTCTTTTTTTTTATTTCTTTTTTTGTTTTTTTTTGTTTTTGTAGAAAGGAAGACTGTTCTGCTACCAGTATTTCTTCATTGATAGCTGGGAAAGGTACTGGTGGTTTAAAACTCCCCACTCTCCCAGTTTCCATGGAACTCCTCCTCGAGTAATTCTTTCCAACTGTGTGGGATGCTTTGTATGATCTTCTGCCGGTTTACATCGCTGTGGTGCCAGCCTTTCAGCACTATTTCTTCCATCCAGTTTTTCCTTTCCTCATCCCAAATTTCTCTTACTCTCCAGATTCCATGCTTGATCCATGAGAGCCATCTCCTACCTCCGTGGGAGAGTGTCCATGGGTGATTGCCCTCGTCCCTGACCCAGAGTCATGATTTTCCCGCCAGATTTGGAGTAGGGCAAAAATGGCATACGGGAATCTGGACCCGATTTGCAGCAGGTGCTGCTCCCCACCAATAGAATGAAGCACCCGACGGAAGGATACTAGGCGGAGGTGCTCATATCACCCCACCTCGTTTCCCTCATGTCGTGTTTTTTGTTTTCAAGAAAAGAAAAAAGGGCAGTCCAGTAGGGGAGGGGCATCTGATCTTGATCTGGGGCCATGCTAGTCTTCTCTGTATTGTTCCGTGTTTGGGGAGGGGCGTCTGATCTTGATCTGGGGCCTTGTTTTTTGTTTTTAAAATTTAAATTGATCGACGTGAACGTAAGAGCTTGAGTCGTACCGATGTTTGGGTGATGCTGGTTTCCTTTTTTCTTCCATCCACTTTTTTTTTATTATTATTATTAAAAACTACATGTTTTCTGATCCTGGGACCTCTTCGCCCTGTCACTGGGTGCCAAGCCATTGGGACCAACACTTCTTTTTTATTTTATTTTTGCTTTTTTTTTTGTTTTTGTTTTTTTACTTCAGGATTTTCAGACTAAGTTCACAAGTTTTCTACAAGCAATTTCGTCCTCAAGAATTCACAGGACCACCTTGTGACGCAGCGAAGCTGAACATTTGGTAATGTCACCTTCTATAATCCCGGTCACACTTTTTTTTTTTTTTTTTTTTTTTTTTTTAAAACAACCCTCCCGAAATCCCGGTCACACTGATTCTTGGCCAACTTTACTTTGTCCTTTCCGGGACCATGGTTCCACTACCGGTAGCCAGAGGATAAGACTTCACTGCATCCGTGTGACCAGTGTGGAGCAGTGCATAAACTGAAAGAAATGATAGAAAACATTTGTGCGAGAAAGATGGTGCCATCCAGCCATCAGATCGTACGATCCAATCGGAGATGATTTTTATTTTATTTTATTTTTTTTGGTTGTTGTTGTTGTTGTTGCTGTTGTAAGCCCGAACTCGCAGCGTCTCAAAAAATAAAACTGCGGGTGCGACTGTGAAAAACAACAAAGGAGATCCTTCCCGGAGTGCTCCAGAGCGCTGGTACGGGGCAGGTAGCGTAGCGCTCCGTTACCGCCGTCGCTCCGTGCTGTGCGCGGAGCGCTGTTCACCCGCCCATCCCGCCGCCACGACGGGAAGTGGGAGATGGGCTTGCACGCTCCACTACGCGAGCTGAGGTTCCACCCTCAATCGCACAGCCCATCAGAACAGTCCACCACCACCGATAGGTTAGGAACTTAGGAGTTACCACGTGGCACAGAGAAGCCATTGTCATAACCATTGCCAGAACGTATGATCAAAGTCCTTGCTTACTGGAGCAGAAGAGGGTAAATGTTGTCTCTACCGCTGAATCATGTCGAGAGTTAGGGCAGACGAGGAACAAGATTGCAGAGCAGCAGAGGATAGAAGGGAAACCAAAGCAATCTTCCCAAGATAGAAGAGTGAATTCATGCTATCTTTGAGTGTCTCGACGTACGGTAGAGGTAAATCCCGACTTGTTGTCCCCAAGCAAGGATAAGGGAATGGAAGTTACTGCGATAGCCTAGGAAATGACAGTTTTGAGACCCCGGCTGAACCAACTCATTCATATACGGAGAGGAGATGGGCAACTAAGTCGAATACCACGACAAATGGAGGGTAGACGAAGTACTCGTTTTTGCTGAATGTGGAATTTCTGGAATTTTCTGTCTGCAAAACTTTATCGAGACAGGGTCTCGAACTTGCCCGCAGGGTAAATTGAAGCGGAGCAGGTTTAACGAGACTAAGGAAACGTGAGAAATTAACGCCGGGTTAACGCCATTCTGAGAACCTGGTCTGAATCCATTGAGTAAGGAGAGGAGGTGGGCATCCATGCCCTTTATCACGACAGATTAGAGGGCAAATGAGGTGCAGGCAATCGAGCAGTCGAGAGTCGAATTACCGCCGAAGAAGCTTCACCGAGTTAGAGGATTGCACTCAGATTGGTAACTTCTGAGTCCCTAGTAGTAGCGGCCGGTCGACGGTAAAGGAGGAGGGCGGGGAACTGCTTCCACCGGAAAATTAAGAATTAAGTGGGTAGTCACGCTGGGTCCAGAGAATATGGAAAATGTGAGTAGAGATTCCCTCTCACGGAAAAAGGAGATATAAGCAGAAGGCCTGAGGTAAAAGGAAGAAGGGAATAGAGGAGGATCCAGGGGGGAGAGCTTTCCCCCTGTCGGAGTCGGAGGGGGATCAGCAAAAACGCTCTGAAATACCATCACCTCGAAGAAGAAGTACTCACCTTTGATCTGTATGCGATACGCAGAGATGAACAGTGATTGAGGTAACCTGCTATTAGAGGGTGCTCTTTACCTCGGATAGCGACCAGAGAAGGTAGAAGTCTAGGCAGCTACATCGAGTGCTTATTAGAAGAAAACAGGGATTATTAGACGAAAACCCCGAGCAATCGAGTGTCAAAGGTCGAACTCCGGATCAGCTGGAAAGGAAGTAGTCTTGACACTCCATAAGGCGGACCAGAGTGTGGAGAAGAAGGAAGGATGGAGCGAACCAGACCACCGATCCCCCCAGACCCCAGAGGAGACGAAGCACGAGTCCGGGAGTCCGTAGGTAGATGCTACGACGAAGGAACGTGTCCGGATGACCTGGACGTGGGGGGGGTGGTGGAGGATGAAGAAGGAAGAAGATTTGTGGTGAATGAAGCAGTTGACGAGATAAAGGAACAGTGGCTACGAGAAAGAACCATCATAATTGTATTCCAGGGGAAGACAAGGCTATTGTTGAGATCAGTGAAGGAAGACCTGGTTCGGGCCTACGGAGACGAATGGGCCGCAACACGAAGTTTCCACCCAAAAACCGGAAGGAGAAGGATAAAATTTGAGAGCCCAAACGTAATTTCGTACGTAGCAAAGTCCAAAGAAGTAGCGGAATGGATGATAAGGAAACGAGAAGCGAAACTCGAGATGCCCGGGAAGGAGTATGTAGCCCTGCTCAAGCCATGGATGCCCAAGCTGGAGCTGAAAATGGCTGAGACTGCAGGAGGCTAAGACAAACTTTTGGATACTAGAATTGCGAGTTCCCTTGGATGCATACTACTACCTGAAGAGCGCAGTGACCAAGATGTTCGGTGAAACCATCCACATGCATCCACCTCAGTTCGACCCCTCAAGGCCGAAGCTTATGAATGTGAAGCTGGATATGCCTCCAGAATCCAGGGCCCGGATTGGCGATGAACTAGTAATACAATCCCATAGGGGAGAGCGATGGAAGGTGGAATTAGTCAACCCATACACCCCCCGCCTCCCCAGGGGGCCGGCGGGTTGGAATTAGTCACCCCATACACCCAGTGTCTGAATCCACCTTCCATCGCTGGGGGTGTATGGCAGTAAGTGGTATTACCACACAGAAGAGAATTGCCCAAGGGCTCGCCAAGAAGATCTGAGAGGCAGACAGGGCGGGGAGAGAGCAGGAGGCCACAAAGAATGCTACAGATAATATCTGCAACCCCTGGGGAGGCTGGGGGTGGAGAACAGGGAGGAGGCAGTGAGGACAGGAGGGCAAGTTCACCAGATCTATCAACACGAAGATAACAGAAGAACGGCAAATGGGGGAGACTCAGAGAGATATGAAGCCTATAACATGCAAGACTTGAAACCGAATGGAAGCAGAAGATGGGGAGACAGCCTCCAACCTTCAGCCAGTTACTTGAGCCAGAGCAGAGGTCTGAGGAGGAATGCACATCACTCAAGAGCTGATGGTCCATGGAGAAGGACACATGTCCCAGCAACAATACTCGAAGAAACTGGTGGAATGCAAGCGCACCAGGACAACAGGCGCCAGACACAGGAGTACGGCTACCCAACTCTAATGCCAGACTGGAATGCTCTTGAAGGTGTGCCTATCGGTAGTTGGCAACCCCATCTCGAACCAAGATACACAGACACAGGTACGACCTTCGAACACAATCGAAGACCGAGGCATCCGGAAGACCCCAACCTCCGATTTCGAATTACTCCGGACCAGCAGCCTGCGCACTCGCGGTACCTGGATCCGTTGAAAACACACGGAAGGAACCCGGAATTAGCACACTTTGAATTGCACCCGGCATACCCAGGCGGCCCACAGCCCATGTATGCAGAGGAAGGCTACAACTGGAGGGCGTGGGCAGAATCACAGTCCGACGGTCAGAGATCCATCCCATCTGCACGACAAGACGGGCGGGAACTGGAAACTCTACCATGGAGATCACGAAGGGAAGCAGCCTGGAGATCATGGGCAGATGAAGCACAACAAAACACAGAAAGTTGGAGAAGAGAATCGAGTCGAGCAGTTAGGAGGGGGGCATCTGGAAGGGAGGAAACGGAAAACCAGCAGGGGCCTGCTCAACCAGAGGCCAGGCAAGAGGAAGGAGTCCAAATGGACCTCTCCAGATCCAGAATCTCCTCCCAATCAAGATTACGCATGGGAAGTGAATGGCAAGGCGAGAAAGGGACTGTGGGACAACCCGGGGCAGTGAGATCAGAATCGATGGGAAGTTCAGCAAAAGGAGGTGGAGGCACGGTACAACGATACTGCCTCGAAGAGAGACATCAAACAGAAGTATTGCAAAGGAGTCAAGTGGAAACAGTTTCACGAGTCTTAGTGCCTCTGATGTGCACAATGTCTCCCAAAGGTATGTACTTCTTAGCCATGGCTAATGATGAGGGGCAATCAGTGATCCCATCCGCAGAGGTGGACAGAGCACCGACCCCGACGATGATTATGCAGAAGACCAGAGAGCTATATGGGGAGCATGTATGAGCGAGAATCATCCCATACTCATCAATGATTAGTATGATTTGTGAAACAGCACCGGGGTATTGCAAGTTCTACTCTCCGCTGATGGACGCGCAGATCCAGCCTGAAATTGCAGGCACGTTAACCCAAGCTGGCATACACTGGTTCCATATGGACACTGTCAGAGAACGAAACTCTCAAGAATTGGAGCAAATTCTGGTGGTCGCAGGCATCAGCACTCTCATCTTGCTGAACTTGAATGAGAAACTCTTGGAGGAAGAGAATCTTCACTCGTTGTTCATCTCAAACAGCCTGACAAAGAACTGGAGCACAGCATCACAGACAAATTCATCGAGAGGGAGTTCCGTAGGCTGCTCAAGAGGACGATCCAGAGCACACTCTCAAGTGGAAGCTGCAACAATACGTCAGTCCGGAAACAACAGCGACCCACTCAGCAACCCCCCCCATCCAACAAAGAGCGGAAGAAGAAACAGGAATATATGGATAAGCTGAGGGTAGCGACATGGAATGTGAGGGGACTGGGAGACACAGGAGGGAGGGAGAAGAGGAGAAGAATCAAGAGTTGGATGCATGAATGGAAGATCAATTGTCTTCTAGTGCAGGAATCAAAACTGAATGAGGAGAGGGTGGGAGAACTAGGGAACCAGTGGGATGGCCCGCAAATATGGGCACCGACACAAGGCACAAGGGGGGAAGTAGGCATTCTACTTCAGAGAGACGTACAAGCCAAAGTTCTGGAGGCAGAAGCAGACATCTGGGGCAGATGGGCATGGATGCGCATTGAGGTGGGTCGGGAAGACTGGGCTATCATGACCATCTATGCCCCAACAGATGCAGCAGGAAGGGCCAGGTTTCTGGCAAAACTGATGCAGAGGATTCCAAAGGTGGAAAAATTAATAATCGCAGGTAACTGGAATCTGTCACTGGATGACGCGCTCAAGCAAGGCTCTAAGTACGCAGACAGAAGAGATGCACAAACCCTCCTGGAACTGAGTACAGAGTTAACGCTCTCATACCCGTTCAGGCTGCTGGAACCGGACGAAGCAGGATACACGTGGGTGTCACACAGACATCCAGAAAGACAAACAGTCACAACGAGGAGATTGGATTACTTTTTACTAAGTTTTTAGTAAGTGAACAGGTTATGGGAGGGGTGACTGGAGTGAGGCACATTTGCAACCCACTCTCAGATCACAAAAAAAAACGGTGGTCGTGGAAATCAGGCTGCAATCAAGTATTGAGAGAGAGGCAAAGGGTTTTTCCGGTTGAACACGCAGTTATCTGGAGGATCCAAGCCTGGGCGATTGGGTGCAACAACATATGGAGGAATGGCAATCTGCAAAACCATACTTCCAATCAACAGCAGACTGGCTGGACAGCGGGCTACTAATAGCCTCAAACATCCTAAGCATAAGAGCGCGGATCCTGGCAAGATCACGAGACATAAAAGAAGTGGAGTGCAGAAGGGCAGTGGAAGTAGCAGAGGAAAGAATGGAGAGCCACCCAATATCTGAACTGGTATGGGCAAAAAAAAGGAGAGAGAAAGAAGAGTGCAAGAATGGGAAGAAATCCAAGTAGAAAAGGAGAGAAGATGGACAAAAGTGTTGAAGGAGAAGGGGATTGAAACACAGGACAAGATGACTAAAGAAACTTTCCAGAAACTGCAGCCAAGACGAATGCAGCAGCAGATGATCGCGCTGAGACACCCTTTTGATAAGGCGGCCACGTTGGCTTCCACTGCAGCAGGCATGCTCTCATATGCCCAACTGTAGTTTAAGGATATACTGACAACCAGACGACCACAAGATGAGTTGGACACAGATCTGTCGGAGACATCCGACATGTGGGAAGACATGCAAGTGGCCTTTTTGGTGGACGCACGCGTGGATCTGGACATACCAATCACAATGGAGGAGACCACACAGACACTGCAGGAGATGGCAAGAGGGAAGTCCCCAGGCATCGATGGTTTGACAATAGAGTTCTATGGAAAGCACTGGAGCCTATTGGGACCGGAAATGGTGGAACTATTAAAACGGGATGCTATCTGGAGGAAGGCTAGGCGAGGTAACGACACATAGAATGATTACCGTGCTATTCAAGAAAGGAGACAAGACGGATGTCAAGAATTGGTGCCCAATCTCGCTACTCAACGTATCTTACAAGATTCTGGCCAAAACTTTAGCAAAACGGCTGGCCAGACACCTCCCGGACCTGGTTGAAGGAGATCAAGGGGCATTTGTACAAGGACGCTCAATCTTCAATAACATCATCACAGCCATCGAAGTACTGTAGATCGTACAGGCAGAAGACTTGGACACGGCGGTACTCCTGTTGGACCTGGAAAAGGCCTATGACAAGGTCGGGTGATGACCACTTTAAAGAAGATGGGGTTTGGCGAAGGATTCAGACGCTGGGTGGTGGCAATGTACACTCATGCTACCTCTTCGGTCATCATAAACGGACACATATCAGAGCCTTTCAAGCTAACAAGGTCCCTCCTCCAAGGCTGTCCACTAGCCCTACTGCTCTTTGTGGTGCAGATGGAAGTGCTGCTTAACTGAATCAGGAAACACCTGCAAATTAGAGGTCTACAAATGAACGTATACTCTGAATGTCGGGTCAAGGCACTGGCAGATGACCTCTTTGCCGTCTGTGAGAACACAGAGCCATCCTTGCTTGCACTGAAGAACATCATGCTGGAGTACTCTAGAGTGTCAGAAGCGTCAGTTAACTGGAACAAATCCACATATCTCCTTCTGCAAAGTTTTGAACTGAGGATGGAATGGGGGATGAAAAGGGTGGAGGCCGGAGAAGAAAAGAGATTCTTGGGAGTGCTGATCAGCATACAAGAATCAAGGACTGATTCTGCAACATAGGTTGGCCACAAGACTGCAACTTTGGGCCACAGTGTGGCACCTCTCCATCATAGGGAGAGCACTGGTCACAAACGCAGCGCTGTTCTTGATACTATGGTTTGTCTGCATGGTACGGGAGCTTGGGGAAGGAGTGCTTGCTGCAATCAAGAGACTGCTCGCCAGGTTGCTCTGGAAACCTAGGGCAAAAGAAGGAGAGGGTTTCCTGATAAAAAATAGCCTGGCAGATGCTCACATTCTCAAGGGGACAAGGAGGACTGGGACTGATGGACCCGGCCAGGAGAAATCAGTCCCAGTTAAGGGCCTGGCTGAACAAGATTGCGGTAGCAAGCTCGAGAGAACAGTGGGCAGAGTTAGCAGAGAGGATACTTATGAGGGAGTGGGGCTTGAAGAGACCGGAAGATGTCTGGCCGGGATTCTTCATGCATTCTTTCACCAAGAGGAGGCCAAAGTCACCATTTTGGAACGCGATAATGAAGGTCTGGCGAAGGTTCCCTCCGGATGTTCAGAAGCACCCTGAGACCAAGGATGAAGTTATGGCACAGCTGCTGTTTGATAATCTACGAGCGAATCTGTGATCACAATGATACACCTTTCTCAGCAGATCACTCAACAGGATCATTTGGACTGGCCTGGATGAGGAGGGAGATAACAAGAACAAGGGATCTTTGGTCTCCTCTATTGCGGGGGTGGCTTCCATTCACAGAAATCAGAGAGCAGCTTGCTGGCCTGAGGAGGGTGGAGGAACATTGGAGAACACTCATTGACGACATCCGAGAAGAACGGAAAGCACTGCTAGGACCGACGGGCCTGGACCCACCTGGCACATGGTCCGTAGCTGAGAGCAAACGAGAACCAAATGTGGTATGGAAGGTGATGGAGGTGTTACCCAGTGGGTTCAGGGGGAATCGAACGCTGGAGATGCAAATGCCACTATAATAAATTGGCTCTGTTAAATGAAACCACAATCATGATGTGGACGAGTCCTCACAAATAAGAGTGGCAGAGCTGCCAGAGAAAGTAGGGAGTGCAAGGATCCTTACCTGGATTGGAAGAGTCCCCCTCAATCAACTAAGCATAGATCCCGCGGCGTGGAGTTGGAGGAAAGGCCCCGAACCAAACTCGCTACTCCGCCTAACAGATCTCACAGTCAAGGCAGGGTACCTGCAATCAGGCAAAGGCCAAAGAACTCCAGCAGAGATCGCTATCCGGCAGTGGCAAGCAGGACTCGGGGAGGACATGGAAGACATGATCACGAAATTTGAACTGCTGTGGGAAATGCTCAAGGAACTTCCTAACGGCAGACAAGTCAGCATCCTATGGATGTTGTCGTTGTTCGTAACACCATCTGCTGTTTGGCTGGTAAGTAGAGGAATGGAAGTCGATATGCAGTGCCCCAGGTGCAGATGGCCATTCGAATCTACAAGGCATCTCTGGTGGAAATGCCCAGCGTCTAAACGAGTATGGAGATGGTGGGAACATCACTGGAAGGCAACTGGAGCTACTGGCATAGAGTGGAATGAAGAATGGGTACTGCTGGGTTTCCTTCCAAGGGACTTGAAAAGTAGGCAAGGGTGGGGTTATGTTGGCGTGCTGTGCGAAGTTGATCTGGGCGGACAGGAACAGAGCTCGGTTCCAGAAACGTCCCCTGTCAGATTTCCTGGAAATCAAGCACAAGGTGAAAACAGGTTTGAAACAAGCCATCAGAGTGGACTGGAGGAGGAAAAAAAGTGAAGTCCGGAAGGCGGAAAGGTAAGCAGCTTGTCAGGTTCCTACGTACATGGACCCGAGGCAACCAGTTGGCTGGGGTGCACACAGAGAGAGGCCTTGTTATGTCCAAGTGGCTTTTAGAGCCAGGCACTATAGGGTAGGGGGCATCCTCAGACAGCGCAAGATCGGTTATTGAGGTCCAGGGGGGGCACTCAACCCTTGCGAGTACCAGGGCACTCGGTCTCGCAAGGCAGCCTTAGTTAGCCACAGTGTCCCCTCTTCGAACCAGGACACTCGGTTCTGTAGGGCCGCAGTGGGCCATTAGTAGAGTGTTTGTAGGACCAGGACCGCGGTCCTCTGGCCCGTGCTACTCCCAGAGTTAGACTTTGCAGAGGATAGTTATCTGAGAGAACACTACTTCTGCTAGTCCCAATTTGAATACATCTTAAGAGGCCGTGCTTTTCTTTCAGTATTTTCTCAGAAAAAGATCGATCTATAGGAATTTGGAACTCAAGAGTTGGAGTTCTGCAGGTAAGTGCCTGTAAGCTAAGCTGGCTGAAGCTGTCAGCACTCCGGATTGAATTGTGAGGTCCCCGGCCTCGAGAAATTTCTATTTGAATTTTGAATATGAATTGAATTTCCCGGTTAAAAACTATATAAACAGTTTGTCACAGCCCCTCGTTTGTTGTCCTCTTCTCCCTCTCTGCCTACAGTTTACTGGGCAGCTCTGTTTGACAATATATATATTGGCAGAAAAACATCATTGCGGTGATTGAGCCACACAGCAAGATTTCTAGGAGTGAGGCACAGTCCGGATCCGCCACTGAGCATCCATCTCATTCGTCTGAAGAGGGCAGAGTGCTCAGATTCAAAGCTTCCGTTGCACACTCTCACCATCTCTTTTTTTGGGGGGGGGAAATTGCATTTGTAGTAATTTTGTACCCCAATACCTTTGTCGGCCTTTTGGCTAAAAATCTAGGTTACCAGCTGTCCGATGGGGAGACGTCTCCCCCGGACGTCTCCGGGAGACGGTCAGGGGGGAGTTGTCCGGACAACTGCTTTTTTGCCAAAAAAAAAAACGAAAAAAACTGTGTTAAATTCCGGGCCGCCCGGCGGCCCAGCCTCCGTTCGGCAGGGGTCCCGGGCGGCCCGGCCGGTTGGGTCCCTCGGTTGTATGCCGGGCGGGCCCAGCGCATTTTTGCGCGGGGGGGGGGGGRGGCCAGTTTCGACAGTTCTGGGCCTTGGGAGCCTCCCCGCCCCCCCGCGCAAAATTGTTCCCGCGCGCGCTTAGAATTTGGAGCATCCCGTCGCTGCCGAGGTAGCACCGTAGCACTCCAGCCCATCGCTGCTGAGGTACTCCCGCCCGTCGCTGCCGAGGTACTCCCGCCCATTGCTGCTGAGGTAGTGCTCCCGCCCGTCGCTGCCGAGGTTGTACTCCCGCCCCGCCCGTCGCTGCCCTCCCCGTCGACGGGCGTTGCTGCCCGCCATCGCCGAGGTGCCCTCGTCACTGCCGCCGCCGCTGCCCGTCGTCACTGCCCGTCGTCGTCGAATCGGTAGCGTTGCCTTGAGCCACGCGTCAGCTCTCTCTCTCTCTCTCTCTCTCTCTCTCTCTCTCT
>BFEA01000205.1:1845435-1860498 GCA_003427395.1 Chara braunii | reverse complement strand
TCTTCTTGTCTCCTCCTCCTCATTCTCCTCCTCCTCCTCCTCATCTCTCTCCTCCTCCCCCTCCCTTCTTCTTCTCTCCTCCTCCTCCTCCTCCTTCCTCATCTTTTTTCTTTTTTTCCCGTCAACGCAACTCAAAATCGGCAGGTCCGCCTCCTCCTCCTCCTCCTCATCTCTCTCCTCCTTTCTTCTTGTTCTTCTTCTTCTTCTTCTTGTACTGTCAATAGCCAGTCCCCTCAGCGGACTGGCTGTTACAACACAACCTTTTACCCCCTCAGCGGTCTGGCCCGGTCCGTCTGGGCCGGACGTCAACTTAACCCAGGGAAAAAAAAAAAAAAAGGGGGGGGGTCTGCGCACCACTAGGGGACCCCCCCAAAAAAATTTCAGGCTGTTTTGAGCAAAACAAAAAAAAAAAATCAGATAGGGTGGGGGAGATGTGATGGTGATCCTTCCCGACATCTGTGTGTGTCCCAGGGAAAAACACACACAGATGCACTCTCTACACACACAAACACAGGCTGTTCTGAGCAAAAACATTCACACACAGATGCACTCTCTACACACACAGACATCTCCCTGTCTGTGTGTGATGAGAGTGTCTGTGTGTGTAGAGAGTGCATCTGTACTTTTTCCCTGGGAGATGTCTGTGTGTGTAGAGTGCATCTCTACTTTTTCCCTGGGAGATGTCTGTGTGTGTAGAGTGCATCTCTACTTTTTCCCTGGGAGATGTCTGTGTGTGTAGAAAGTGCATGTGTGTGTGTTTCACGGTACTAACTTTCACCCTGAAAATTTTTCCCCGGGGAAACACACACAGATGCACTCTCTACACACGCAGACATCGCCCTGTTTGTGTTTTTGCTCAGAACAGCCTGAAACACACACAGACATCTGTGNACACACACAGACATCTGTGTGTGTTTCCCCAGGGAAAATTCAGATACGGTTTCCTTCCCACTGGGGAAACACACACAGATGCACTCTCTACACACACAAACACACACCGACACCCACGCACACACACACAGACTCACACTGGGAAGGAAACGTAGTTTTATTTTTTATTTTAAATTTTAAAATTTATAAAGAATTTCGTTTATTTTTATTTTAAAATTTAAAAAGAATTTCGATGTAACCCCAAGGCAAAAGTTGTTCAGTTTGTTTTTCTGCATAACATAGTTTGTTTTTCGGAATTTTTTGAGGGTTTTTTTTTTTTTTTTTTTTTTTTTGCCATTCGGGCTTCGGACAGACTGTCCGGGGGGGACGTCCGACCAGTTGTCCGATCGGACAAACCCGGACAGTCAGGGGGGTCCCGGACGTCCGATCTGGTAACCTAGCTAAAAATAGATCAAGTGTAGTATAATACTAGTATTTGTTGATTCTGTTCTGATCAGTTTAATTATTTTAATATCTGAATCACAAAAAAAAAAAAAGTAATTTTGTAAATTTGTACCCCATTTAAAGATGGGAATACCCGCTATACCCAGTGTCGAACTTGCATCCGTACCCGGAAATTGTCGGTGCAAATTATTTGTATACCCAGGACAGAGGAGGGCCGAGGTTGGTACCGCCAAATTGCAGTTATACCCAACTACCGGAATGCTAATTATGCACATACCCAATATTGCCTGCCTGGTTCCTGCGCATAAGCATAATTTTGTGCTCCCCAACCAAGGGCCTGTGGTTCTGGGTATGCCTATAAGTTGGCACACAGGAAAAGTAGGGTATTACCTTAAGTTGGACAGGGTCTGGGTATAGATGCAAGTTGGGCGCTCGACTGGGTATAGCAGGTATTCCCATCTTTAAGTTGGGTACAGAGTCTACAGACTCTACAGATGCAATTTTCCCTTTCTTTTTATATATATAAAGGGCGATGGCCTTGACATATTATCATCGAGCTGACGACCCTTGGTAATTCAGAATTACTGTAGTACTTTTAGTATTTTTTACTATTTAGTAATAATTTTACTAACCTGCTTCCAGTGGAGTTTGAACAAGGGTCTGTATTTCAACAGTTCAGTTCAGGGGGGGTCTATCAACTGAGCTAGGCCAGTTGGTACTCTCACCATCTGTGCCTCCAAGTATATTGGCTTTTTCTTCTTTCGCGTCTATCCAACCTTTTTTTTTTTTTTTTTGGCTCCAATCTATTCATGGGTTATTTCCACCCTGACTTGTCTTGACCGACACTTCCTTCGGGGTAGGGACCGACAGGGTCAGGCTGATGAAATGTTTTCAGGCACCTGGACCAATGGGTGGGCGGCTTTTCATTTTCAAAAGTGCATCGAAATCCCTGGTAAGCCCGGAAAGCTAAAAAAAGGGCAATAAAAAATGTCACCGACTCACACCATTCAATAGCTGGCCATCCCATGGCCTGAGACGGTCACACAGTGAGGCGGGTGTCTATGTTCTATGAACTTCTATCTTATCCTGCAGCTAGTAGAACCGTGCCCCTGGACTGTGAAAGCAAGCACCAAGGACAAAAGTTACAAAACCCTCCACATGGGGTGGGGGTGGGGGTGGGGGGAGGCCTTCACATGCGTTATTGCCATGGTTTGAGTGTGAGTGGGTGTGGGCTTTAGCAGCAGTTCGGTCACAGCCCGATGCCCCACTGTGCTGATAAACATAGGCTTTTCCTTAAGCCGCCAATTGTCAGGCCAACCTTTGAAAAATGCCCGCTGGTAAACACGGGCCTGTGGAAAGGCGCACCGCACCGCCACAAAAAGGGTAGCAGCACCGGACCAAATCGCGCCCCATGATGGTTCTGATTTCTGAGGGCCCAGCGAAAATCCGCATGGGGAAAAGGAGGTTGGGAACAACTGATGGTTAACTCCAATTTCCTATTATTTGTGGGCATAGGCTTTTCTTTTTTGTAAAATTTGAACTTACGAGTCGACCTTGATGCAGTACAGCTGGCAACAAGGAGGGGAGGGGATGATGCTGTGTCACATGCATGGGCATGAAATTGTAAATCTAAAAATCCAGCTTGGTAAGCACATTTGACTTCAAAATAGGTTCACACCATGTTGTTAACCTCAACGGCTTTTTATGCCTATACCATTTTGAGATTCCCATACAGGAATTTGTCCGCTTGTTTGCTTGTTTGCTTGTTTGCTTGTTTGTGTTTGTGTTTGGGTGGGTGCGTTGTCATGTTCGCCACACACAAGTCCACAAAAGAAGCATGATTGTGCCAGACTGTTTCATCGGACTTTCACCAAGTCATCTGACGTATGTGTGTGTGTGTGTGGGTGGGTGGGTGTGGGTGTGGGTGTGGGTGTGGGTGGGTGTGTGCGAGAGAGAGAGAGAGAGAGAGAGAGAGAGAGAGAGAGAGAGAGAGAGAGAGAGAGAGAGAGAGCATAGTTTTCATATGTGGGAGGACTCTGAGAAGGTGTGCCTGTTTCTCTCACTATTTGGTATGTCTAGTTGTGCTTGCCAGGGACAATCTTCCACAGAAAAGGCATGCAAGCATCAGCTTGTCTCTATACTGTCATGAAAGCTGTAATTAGCACTCCACACAGAAAGCATTGCTCCGATAGAGTTTCATGGAAGCTCATTATCAGGAGGTAAACTCCGTCCACGTCCTCAGGACGCATCTGATTTGCGTCGAACCAAACACCTCCCCCTGAGTCCCCCATAATTAACAATAACCTCACAATCCATGCAGGAAACTTTCACTCACACTCTGGTCAAACTGAGTGTTGACCAGGGTGCAGTACCTGGTCAGCTGCACTGACACCTAACCCCACAATCCTAGTGTGTGTATTTATTTAGGTAATGTGGGAGCACATTCTTGTGTGCACAGTGCACACATGATCGTGTGTATGTGTGTGTGTGTGTGTGTGTGTGTGTGTGTGTGTGTGTGTGTGTGTGTGTGTGTGTGTGAGAGAGAGAGAGAGAGAGAGAGAGAGAGAGAGAGAGAGAGAGAGAGAGAGAGATGATTTCCTTCCGTTTACAGAGAAGTGCAATCTTGTCCTGAATTCCTCATATCAAGCAAATATTTTGACCATGTGGCGTCTGGGTCCCCGACTCCCCGCTACCTTGACTGCGACCAGCCCGCCGCTTGCACGGCAGCCAGCTCTGTGAGGTACTCCTAAGCCCTGCAGTAAGATGGGCAAAGCTAATGAAGATCATCGAGAGAAACGCCGGCGCAATCCTGAGTCATGCCCCGGAGGAGGGGGAGGCACAATCTGGCCGCTGAGGGATGCCAATCAAGTCTTGCTAGCATTACCTGCCAAGAGCTAAGACCTTTTTTTTTCCCTTTTTTTTCCGGAGAACTCCAGCCGGGTCTACTAGGTGGTGTGATATGAGCAACCTCCCCTAGTAGGGCCTTCTGCTGGCTGCTCCAGCTATTGGTGGGGAGCTTCACCTGCTGGAAAACGGGTCCAGCGTCCCATTTGAACAGAGCTCAGACTACCACTGTTGATGGTCATGATTCAGCACAAGATTGCCCATAGGGATCCCAGCGAAGCGTAGTCCCCTGAATAGGACGTACGGTCATTTTAGCTCTATTCGAGGCAATTTTCAGTCTAGATTCAGTGATAATGACCGGACTTTCTGTTCGGGTGAAGACGGCACTCACACGCTTCATGCTAAGCCCTTGAACTCGTGCGGAACAATGTCTCAAGCCCTGCACCTGCCTAGTTGATGCAGGGGAGAATGTGCTTGTGCCTGTGCCTGTGGGAGACACCCTTGAAGACACTAGTGTCTTCCCCCGAACATTATGCACTCTGATAATGAACGTATACAAGTTAACTTTCCAGTCCGATACAGTCAAAATGAGGGTGAGGGTGCGTTGCATTCGGGGGAAGACGGTAGTGCCTGCCTCAGCCTTGCCTCAGCTCAAAACGCAATGCCACCTCGCTGTTCACACATTGCCTCGCATTCATCGCCATCTTTCTCCTTCCATCTCCTCCAAACTCGCAAACCCTTCCCCCTCTCCCCCCCCCCCTCCCCTTCCCTTCCCCCAGGTAATTCAGAATTATTTTATTCTGTTCATCTGATCGCAGCTGGATTCGAACTTGGGTCTGTATTTCAACAGTTCATTGGGTGTACCCACTGAGCTAGGCCCATTGGTTCAACTCTCAGACTTCAACCCTTTCCAGACCTCTACCATTGCAATTCTCACTTCATAATCTCTCTGGTCTGTGGATCTGCATCTCTCTGATTTTCCCATCTACGTACGCACCAGAAATCCTCAAGAGGCCGATTAACCGTTCAGAAATACTTCCGACGTAAAGCTCGGTCAGAAAGGAGCTTCCTGCACGAGGGGTTGCTGACGAGCTTTATGGGCCGTGTGCTGTCAGCAGCCCTGCAACTGGGTAAGGTCACCCATCCCCGAGGACTTGTCATGAGCGTCTTTGCCGCCCCCTCGCTACTATCCCACTTTTTTGGCTTCGTAATCTCTCTGGTCTGTGGTCTGCAATTCTTTTTCTCAATCTTCTTTGAAGCTATGGTCTTCCCCCGAATGTAACGCACAGTCATTATAGCCATGTTTGGAACCACCTTGCTGTCCAGTCGCAGCGAAAATGACCATAAGACGAACGTGTTATTCGGCGGAAGAAGGTAGACATCTATTTGACACCCCGAAACCTCCACAGGCGTATTTAACTCTTCAAAAATCTCTTTTTCTAAAATAGCGATCATTTCCAAAAGAGATTTCTGAGAGGTTTAGGAACATTGACGAAGAATGTGTGCTGACTCGATGCCATGCCAGCTGGCAACTCGCTCGGCAGCAGGTCACGCGTCGACTTGATAGCATGCCACGTGTTCAACTTTCTCGCCTTTGGATTTGGACTCCTCTTCTGGTTCTGGAGTTCCATGTGTCTGCAGACCAGAAATATCCAGAAATCGATTTAGCTCTTCGTGCATCTCTTCCGAAAGAAAAAACTTTAGAAAAGATTTCTCCGGATTTTCTCGCAGGTTTTTGGAGAGTGTCAAAGTGTGGGTTCCCCTGGGATTCCCATCTATGGACCACAGTCTCTAGACGTCCACTGAGCTCTTGAGAAAATCGCTCTTTTTCTTTCAGAAGAAATCTCTTATACAAAAAAAAAGAGATGTCTGACAGGTCACTTGTCTTGAGAGTGGCAGGGAGTGCCTCAAGTCGACTGAAGGCCACCATGTGTTTGACTCTATGGCGGGTGTGACACGTGAACTCGATGGGCACATCCAGTTCAGTGTTCACATGCCAAGTCAATGGCAGGCATCATGTCAAGTTGATGGGAGGCCACGTGTCAACCAACTTGATGGCAGGCCACTTGTCAGCTTGATGGTAAGCCACTTGTCAGCCTGATGGTAGGCCACGATATGCTAGGCTGAAAAGTCTCTTGCCTTCCGTACAGAGGAGAGCATGAGCAAGTTGGCAGTGCGCTAGAAAGGCGCTTGTCGGATTGAGAGGAGGCGTGTTGTTTTGGGGCAGAATTGCAGCAGCGACGACAGTTTCAAAGTGGTAGTAGAACAGCAGTGCCTCGACGGCATGCCTCAACTGCACCAGCGTAGCCGCTTCCTCCAAGGTCGAATACACAATCAAATTGCTTAGTCCCATCAGCGGGACAGTACTTGCTGCCTGGCAAGGACTTTTTCTTGCGACAATCGCTTTACATCGCTCAAGAAGATCATTTTGCAGACCAGTTGCCTTAGAAAGAGATGACAAGACGTCTGGAAGCCAGGGAGACGAGGCCGTGAACTGATTCCACGATTTACATACCAATGGCGTACTCGGGTTCGAACTAGAGCAACCCCGTAGGCAACGGTTCGAGCGGACATAGCCGCTGTGGCTGCAGTTTGATCGCTTGGTTTTGAGCTTCTGCGAGTTATTATCTGCATTTCCATCCAATGGTGTTGCCTCTACGTCATTCAGAGCTTTGAGCCATCGGTCAAGATGGCTGGCAATGAAGCTTCGCTCTGGAGCAAAGCGATAGGAAGTCGACAACTCATGGATGTCTATGTCCTTCAACTTACAGAACAGTCCCGCCAATCTCTGCAGCAACTTTAACGCTTGAACCACTTTCCTCTCCGTACGATCGCCATCTCCAGGGCCTCCAGCAGGCACAAATCGGTCTCTTTTGGCCGCTCCGCTTGTGCACGTTTCCTGCAGCCGTCTCATAAACCTTCGCCGATAGTCTTCTCGAAGGTTCCTTGGCATATCGTCGTTTGCCTGCCCTTTGTTCGTTTGATCGTCGTTCTTATCACAACGATGATCCCGTGCTCGCCGCTGTGGTCGCTGACGACAGACGTCAGGCTTGCAACCTGCCTGTGTATTGCACAAGCCGGGTTCTAGACCTGTCAGCAGAGTCTGAAATGAATGTGGGAAGACAAGAAGTCTTTCAATCTCAGCTTTCGCATCCAATTTCCCCTCTACCTGCGCATTAGCTGCCCTGGCCTCGCTCTGCCCATCCTCCGCCGTCTGCCTGCATCTGTTCATTCTCATCCGCAAAGAGCCCTCTGAGACCAGAGGTCCTGAGGAAACCAGAGGGGGGGCTTCATGTTCATCTGCTGATGGAATGAGCTTGATGCGACCCCCTTCCGCCGTTTCGGACGTGGATGAATGGCCAGAATAGTTTTTGTTGTGATGTCGAAGGAGCTCATCTTTGCCTGACATCTTTTTCGCTACACCGTTAACCCCTCGAGACGCACCTAGCAGATATGAAACAGTGTTGCGGTGTCTGGCTGGAACAGGTTTGACCGTCCCACCAACTCCTAAAACGATTTTGTTCCGGCTAGCGGGAATGGGATTCACCTCCGAAGAGACTCCCGACCTGCTCTCTCTATCTTCATATCTTAGTTCATTCTGCACAGGGTGGCGGAAGCTCTTTCTTCCCAAATGTCCACTTCTGCCGCTCTCCGTCCGCAATGGTAAGGACCCTCTTCCGCCTCTCAATTCTATCCCCTCCTTTGCCACACCACCTCTTAGGCCTTTCCCTCCTCCCTCTCCTGATCTGTGTCCTCCTCCTCCTCCTCCTCCATGCGACAACTCTCTGCTGGATGCTTCCTCCTCTTCGCCTTTCGCTCTCCTGACTGCAGCCATTGTCCGTTTACTGCTACTGCTATGTCCCTCATAATTCTTCAGCTTGGTAGGCTGCTTCTTTCCCCCTCCTCCCAAAGAGTTGGCCTCTGTTTTTCTGACACTCACACCCCTAGCCGTGTTTGAGTCCGTCCGTCTCCTGGCAACCATGCCCGTTAGGGAGAGCTTACCCATTGCCTCTTCTCGAATCAGGCGGGCCTTTGCCAGGAGCTCCTCCACAGCCCAGTCCTCAATATCCACCAGACCGACAGCTTTTTCGACTGAGCCAGTCCCTTGGATTGCGGTTTCAGAGCCCTCACATGTCGTGTCTGCTGCTATCGAGATCGAGTCCTTGTATGCCTCGCCCTCGCCCTCGCCCTCTGCGACCTGGCATGCCACTTCGCCGGATTCTAGCTCTTTGCACGCCTCTTCGCTCGATTCTTCCGACGCTTCAGTCAGTTCCATCTCATCGCTTGGTTCCGACTCTTCGCATGCCTCCTCGGTTTGTTCCAACCCCTCATAGGTCTCTGGCGTCAACTTCAACTCATCCTCTGCTTGCAGATGCTCGAGTCTCATGAGTCTCGCCCTAATGCTGCTGAGAAACCGGTGGCATGTCTTGTAATCATCAGAGGTGTGTTGCAGACTTACCACAGCGGACGACACGTCGCATAGCACGTTTGCCAGAAATTGGAGGATACCTCGCAGGCACGGAATTAGGGATGATGTTTCGCCCGCGTTCTGTAACTTGCGCCCGAACTTCGCGAGCATCCTCTCCCCTGAGGCCCGGGCCTCTTCTTCCTCTTCGGTGGACATCTCATTAAACCCATCATCAGGCATTTGCTGCATCCTCATTGGAGTTGACATGGCCCCAAATCATCACCCAGTTACTCCAGTAAAATCACCAACAGTGAAAATAGAAAAGCCAGATCATTTCACACATGTTAGACAACTTAGACGGTTTGACTTTTTTGTTTTCGTTTTGTCCTCTTAGTCAGCACGTGTGGACGCCTCCAGTTTCCCCTGTCTCCTGGCCAGTCACCGTGCCCCCTTTCTCTAGAATTGGGTCCGTCTTTACACTTAAAACGAGCCCAGATGCATGCGACGGGGCTAATTTGTGTCCTTTCAAATATAAAGGGGCTATTTGAGCCTATTTCTGTACTTCACCCTCAATATAATAACTATCGCGACTTAATGAAGTTAGTCGGTGTCAACATAATTACTAACTGATGAGGCCTACAAACAATCAAACAGACCCCGAAGATCCAGCACAATGTTCAAGGCGCCAGAAGCAAAGCCATTCTGGTGCCCCCCCAAGGCCATCACTAAGATCCAAATCCAAACCTTCCACCCTCCTCTACCCAGTAGGTGATGCTCCCGACCAACAGACGCCGATATTAGACGGACCCTCGACATGAATGAGCAAGTCCTGAAAACCAGGGTCTTCTTGGGGTGGCAGGATGTCGTAAAACCTCAAGTTTTTCGTCAAAATAGAGAGGGGAAAAGAACCCTCAGAAACGGCCAAGTGCTCAAGGCTGGAAAATAAGGCTCCTCCTCTGCCCAAGCACAGCGCTAGAATCCTATAGCTGACTCTTGCACCCTTCTCTAACTACCGTCTGCGCCCGAATACAATGCATGGTAATTATTGCTGCATCTAGACTCAAAGTTGCCCCAAATATACAGCTATAATGACCGTATGTTGGATTAGGGTGAAGACGACCCTACGCTGACAAATTGAGTGGGATGCTATTATGAAACGAAGAGCTTGCAACCGGATCTCATAGCCAAGAGGATGGGTATTCCTACCCCATCCACCTGCTCCACTTTGTATTGCCGTCCATCTCCTCTCCCCAAAATTTTTGACAATCGGGGTTGTCCTTCCCTTCCTGATCATCAAAGGTTCTAAAGATCTGAAGGGTTCCGTTATTTTATTCTACACCATGAAAGTACATGTATACCAATGCTCAAAGCCGCAAGCCCCAGCCTGAAATCTTTCTCTTTCTCTCTTTCCCTCTTTCTCTCTTTCTCTCTTTCTCTCTTTCTCTCTTTCGTGTTTCTTTTTGTGTTTCTCTTTCTCTCTCTTTGTCTCTTCTCTCTTTCTCTCTCTCTGTGTCATCATCACTTTGTCACTTTGCCTATTTGTCCCTTGGTCTCTTTGTCACTTTGCCTACTTGTCTCTTTCTCTTTGTCACTTTGCCTCTTTGTCCCTTTGTCTCTTTGTCACGTTGCCTCTTTGCCCCTTTGTCTCATTGTCACTTTGCCTCTTTGTCCCTTTGTCGCTTTGTCGCTATGTCTGCTGTGCCCTTCAGTGAGTACAGATCTCATGGGCCATGTCCATCCATCCTCCTCAGCATAAACTGCAGAAAAGACTTGAGGCTCACGGAAGGAGCCCACCCTCACCACCCTTTCTCGTGTCCCAGATTCCGCCCCTTATAGCTCCCTGTACCCTGCTCGTTTGTCCTTCTTGAAAAGTTTAAAGCATGCTCGTGCTCTCGTTTTTTGCTGTCAGAACTTCAGTACTTGGCTCTGTTGTCATACATCATACCCCAACCCTATTCGTCTGCGGTCTCTCTTGGTTTGCTATAGGTATAGATACCATTGCTCTTCTTGCATGGACTACTTGGTCGGTGACTTGGCAGTTAATGTACTGATTAAAAAAAAAAAAACAGTACTTCTGTGGCGCTTTTCTCTGCGGCTGGAAACACGCTGTGCGCCAAAGAAAGGCGAACCGGTGCGGGCCTCCTTTTAGCTGACGCCACCAGCCATTTTGCTCCAGCAGGCAAGCGCCGAAAGTTGCGCCTGCATGCAAGCCGCATATTTCTTTTCATAGCTGGGAAAGGTGCTGGTGGTTTGAGAAAGTTGAACTCCCGGGAGCGAGTCAGCAAAGCAATCATCGTCCCTTCCACACTCCGATCGATCATGATTCCATACGACACGTTTGCCAAACTTGGTGACCTATTACAAGAACCAATGCCTGGAGGCCATCCCCCTTGCCACAACCTGCGGTCCATCTGTCGACTTCTGTTGCGGGCGTCAGCTTGCACCTGGGGTTAGGCTTCATTCAGGTTGAGTCTGGTTCACCGGCTCGAGTCAACGTGATCTGGAACCATGTGGAAACTGTTTCCACCTCTGGTTAGCTTTTGGTCAAGGTGTTCACCAACCCCAGTCAACGTGACCTTGAACCTGGGGTAAGACAAACTGTTTCCACATGGAAGCTCTCTCTGCATGGCAAGTGTGCAAAGCCAGTGGGTTGATGGATAATGGTGTGTGACCTGCTTTTGTGTCTCAACTTCCCTCAAGTCTTGACATGCAGACTGTGTCACTTGCTTAGCATTAGATGGAGAGGCGGCGGCCCGGCGGGACTTCATGAGCTGGTTTTCGTGGTCTTTTAGCATACTATCGCGCACTGGTGCTGCGTAGTTGGTGGCGTTGAGGGGTGTTGTGAGGCAGAGTTGAATGGTGCCTTAACCTCACCTTGTGACTTGGCAGGCTTTTGTGTTTTCTATTACCGTATTGTATTCAAATCCATGCCATTCCATGGCCTCGAGGAGTTGGACAAAAACACACAGCGGCAGCGGCAGCAGCAGCAGCAGTATGTGCTGCATGTTTTGAGAAGGGTTTGCGACAAATGGGGAGGTGGCTGGAATCTCTTCAAAATTAGCAGTATGAGCAGAGGCTTGAGCCGTTCCATGGATATGGCGTGTGACCTGTCCCGCAGATTTTCATCGTGGCTTGGTGCGGTTGCCTCTGCGCTTGCCTCGACGACTTGGAGAGGACACAGCCGCCGCACGGGTGGCACGCGCTGCTTGTTTCACAGGGGACTTGGCTGCGGCATAGTTTTTCCGCCGGCGACCCTTGGTATGGGACGCTGACGCCACGTTTCTGGCTCTCTTCCCATTCAGTATCTTATCGTCTGTAGAACCTTGACTATGGTCGTCTGGGATAGAATAGAACTGGGCAAGAAGAGCCTTCTCGAGTTCCGCAAGCCTCGCCTCCAGTATTTCGGGGCAGTTAGGAGGCAAGGGTTCTTGGTTTTGGGCTCCCCCAGGTAAGGAGGATTTCAGAGAGGTCTCCGATTTTGAGGCAGTGAGAGGGCCCCCGGCCGTGGTAACGGATTGCCCCTCCCTCCCGTCCACTTCGTCCCCTATGTCCCTTGCGGCATACCCCAGTCCTCTGCTGGGACCCTTCCCCAACCTTACGGTGAAGCCAACATAGGACACCATCGTTTTCGGATAGACGAGGGGATGCTCCCTCTCGTAGTTGCTGATGTATTGCTCTTGGGGAGGGCAACTTTCCTCCAGGAAATAACCCCCTATGTTCCCCATCGCACCCCCCCTTGCCCAAACATTTTCCATTCCCTCCTTGAAGTTGGGGTCGTCTTTCCATGCATCTTCCTTCTTCTTCGTCTTGTAGGCCAGCCATATTCGCAGCGTTTTGTCCCAGGAAGCTGACAAATACTGCGCCTTCTCCTTGATGTGCACTATACATCGGATGGCATCCGAATGTCCTGCGTAAACGCGTAAAGTGGTGGACAGATCGATGTCCAGGGCCCGGATGAGGTTGCTGGACATGCCAGCAAGGATGACCTCGTTGATCTCGTCGACACAGAGGCATGTGACTGACTCCCCCGTGAAGCAGGTGTTGGTTACAGGCTTCCCGGTTTCCGCTGACCAGATGGCCACCGTGCCATCGTCTGCCCCCGTCACCCAGATCCCTTTCTGCATGCTGCTCCATTTGACGTTGGCTATGTCACCCGGTAGACCTGTCAACGTGGCCTTTAGAGAGTAGGTGTCGCTGGACCAGATCTTAGCTAAGGGCTCCGAAGCGCATGTCGCAAGCTCGTCTCGATCGGCGCTGTATGCCACAGATGTGATCGGAGTGTTGTGCGCCTTCTCCACCGCGTGCGTCTCCTGCCGCGTGTTGAGGTCCCACCAGCGAATGGACATGTCATGAGAGACGCTGACAAGCACCTGCTCCTTGCAGCAGACCACTCCGACCACACGATCCGCGTGGCCAGTCAGAACGTTCCCCTCGAACGGATTGCCATCGCCACTGGGAAGAAACCGTTTCCCATCCAGATTCCAGATCCGAATGGTGCGATCCTCTGATCCTGTGATCAGCAAGTCTAGGTCCTCGCAGTAATCGATGCTGAGGATAGAGCCATCATGCCCCGAAATCTCCTCGTTGATGGTCAACAAGTTGTAGCTGTGCTGAGTGTTGGACAACCAATTAAGAAGCAAACCATCAGCCCCTCCGGTGTACACATTGATGGTGGTGATGATGTCAGGTGGCTGCTCAGCATCACGTGCTTCTTCTTCGTCCTTGGCTTCCTCCTCCAGACCCTTCTCTGCCACTTTCCCTCCACCTCTCCCTCTCTGCTTCTCTTCCTGCTCCCCCTCCTTAGCATTACCCTTGGCCACACTTGATGCTTCCAGGATGTCGTTCGACGGTGCCGAGGTCTGCCTGCTGTTCACGGTCGCTGTGCCAAACTCGCTCCCTCCTTGCCCGCCTGCTTGTGCATCACCTGCCAACGCCGATTTCACACCCATCAACCCCGTTTTGGCTACGCTGGGGCCAGACGCATCTTCCTTCTGGGACCCTTGCACAGGGGAGGGGGAGGACATTGTTGCCCGGGAAGGACTTGTGCCAGTGAGTCCCGGAGTGGCTTGGTTAGTCCCAGTTGGATCTGTCCCAGAATGGGAGGAAGAATCAGGGCGAGAGCCCACTCCCTCCATCTTCTGCTGCCCGTTCTGATCCGTCCTGCTGTTAGATGGCAAGGGAGCAAACTGAACTCCTCTGGATGCGCTGCTGTGCATCTCTGCAATGCCATGCTCCGCCGGATGTCCAGAGGAAGAAGCGGGCTGTGACATAGTAGGGAGAACAGCAGCACTGACAGAATTAGTGCTTACAGTGGCATTAGCAATCTTAGAAGTAGGAGGAGGAGGAAGAGGAGGAAGCGGTGGGGAGGAGTGTGTCTTCCCGCCTTCGCTGTTGCCAGCGGTAACAGCATTGGCTGTCGTGTTGCCCCCTACGTCAGGCAGCGTGGCCACGCGTCTGCCGTCCACACTGCCATCCGGTTCTTCTTTGGCAGGGGCAGCAGCAGGAACAGCAACAGAAGCAGCAGGAAGTGCACCTGGAACAGAGCCTGGCGAAAGACCTGCACCTGGAACAGAACTCACTGCATGGCCTGCATCTGCAGCAGAAACTACAACACCGGCAGCGGCACCTGGGCCATCCGGAGCAGAAACAACGCCACCTGCAGCAGTTACTGGACCATCTGGAGCAGAAACTGCACCAGCACCAGTAGAAACTGCGCCGTCTGCAGCAGAAACTGCACCACCTGGAGCAGAAAAAGCACCACCTGGCCCAGAAACTGCACCAGCTGAAGCAGAAACTCCACCGCCTGGAGCAGACACTGCACTGCCTGATGCAGAAACCGCACCACCTCCACCAGAAGCTGCACCGCTTGGAGCAGAAATTGCACCACCTGGACCAGAAACTGCACCAGCTGAAGCAGAAACTCCACCGCCTGGAGCAGAAACTGCACTGCCCGAAGCAGAAACTGCACCACCTCCACCAGACACTGCACCGCTTGGAGAAGAAATTGCACCAGCTGAAGCAGAAACTCCACCGCTGGAGCAGAAACTGCACTGCCCGAAGCAGAAACTGCACCACCTCCACCAGACACTGCACCGCTTGGAGAAGAAATTGCACCAGCTGAAGCAGAAACTCCACCGCCTGGAGCAGAAACTGCACCACCACCTCCACCAGACACTACACCGCCTGGAGCAGCAACTGTACCACCTGCACCAGAGACTGCTCCAGCTGAAGCAGAAACGCCACCGCCCGGAGCAGAAACTGCACCACCACCTCCACCAGACACTACACCGCCTGGAGCAGCAACTGTACTGCCTGGACCAGAGACTGCACCAGCTGAAGCAGAAACTCCACCGCCTGGACCAGAAACTGCACTGCCCGAAGCAGAAACTGCACCACCTCCACCAGACACTACACCATCTGGAGCGGCGACTGTACCGCGTGGACCAGAAACTGCACCAGCTGAAGCAGAAACTCCA
>BFEA01000205.1:1795317-1813951 GCA_003427395.1 Chara braunii | reverse complement strand
GAGGCGTCGGGTCGGGCATAGTGAACAATCGGGTGGGAAACTAGAAGCAACACATGAAAAAAAAGGGCCGGTAGGCCCGATTTGAACTATTTCAATAGCGGCCCATCTGGGCCGTCGATCCTGGAGATCGACGGCGCAGATGGGCCTCGATTTGAAATTGTTCGAATCGGGCCTACCGGCCCTTCTTTTTTTTTTTTTTTCCCATCCACGGCCTCCTTTGGGGGGGAGAAAGCCCCCTGCGATGAAAAAAAAAAAAAAAAAAAAAACCTCGACGATGCGCTGGGGTCGCCCGGTGGCCAACCGGGCCGAACCACCGGCCAGGAGTTCAGCCTAGACAAACAAACAAAACTGAATCTGATTACCAGGGTCATTACACGGCTTCGGCTGTTGGGTTCTGAGACCCTTTGAGGAAGTCTAAGCAGAGACCAGACGACGATGGTAGTCTGACTCAGAGACTGCCGTAGTCCCCTGAGCATGACGCATTCTGATCATGAATGTACACAAGCTATCTTTCCGGTCTGATACAGTCATGATGAGGGCGCGTTGCGCTCGGTGGAAGATGGTAGATATGGTAGTCTGTCTCGAGACTAGATACGGTAGTCTATCTCTTCCTTTTTTTTTTTTTTCTTTTCTTTTTTAAAGGGACCTTGTGCAAAGCCTCTATCCCGGTAGGGGTAAGAGAACCACCGAGATTGTGGCTTTGCCTACCGGGCTGCTCCATCTATTGGTGGGAGCCACACCTGCTGGAAACCGGGTCCAACGTCCCTTAACACAGAATCCGGAGACAGTGTGAAGATATCTCCGTGCCAGCATTGATTACTGTGGGCCTCACAGGACTAACTGAGCAGGGATGGAGGTGGCCGGGAGGGGGGCCAACGCCTTGGGCCCAGGGGGCACCGGGCCCCATGGCATTAGGGCCACCCTCCCCCCCCTCTCGTAATGGATAATAAGACAAACTGAGTGGGCTCTGCTGATTCTTGAGTACTCTGTTGGGACCCTTGGAGTGCTTTGGAAACGTTACATGCCGAATCCAACTGCACCGTTGGTGAAACTCCAACCTTCCCTTTGCTGGTTCCTGGCCTTGCAGTTGCCACCTTGTTCTGCCTGGCACTGTGCGTCCCCTCGGTCGAGCACCCGGCTAGACCCCTTCTTGCAATATTTCCACCACTGACATTGGGTGGGGAGGGAAGGGGTCCCCGAAGTCCTGTAACGGTCTGAGTGGGAACCCCGGATCAATGACCGTCCACTCTCGAAACTGGAGGCTGTAGGCCTGCTTCATAATTGATGGGGTACACTGCTGTGTTTCCCTCGGGTATTGAATTCTGGGCTGTGCCTTTGGAACCTTTTGATATGGACCGGCCTGGTAGGGTGTTTTTTCTTGGAACTGTTTCGTGAAGCTTTGCTGTTCGAGGTTCTTTCTTGAGTTGCTACCAGGTATTGAACTCCGGATCCTAATTCTGGGACTCTGCGCGTGTTGCATAGTGGAGAAGAGCGTTTTTTAGATCTGACAGTGGCTAAAGTGTTGAAATTGGGTAGTGTGCAGAACTGGCACGTGTTGAATGAAGAACTTCCGTGCTCTTTTTTCTTTTCATTTCTTTTCAGTTTTTCTCTTTTTCGGAAAAAGTGAGGGCTGCTGAGTTTGTGGCTGAAGGATGGGTTAAGGTGCATAGATCGGGTTTTCGACGGAAATAAGGGTTAGGTTCATGTAGGAAGTCTCTAGGTCTTTGAACTTTGAACCGCGACGGCGCGGCTGGACTTTTCAGTATTGACTGACTTGGCGGTTTTTTGACGGATGTTGTGTTGAGAGTCTCCTATAAGTAGCACAGACGACTGTAGTCCGTCGTACCGACTTTCAAAGCCCCTGATGATCCTCGTTGGCGGCCAGGTGAAACCGGTAGGGCTATACGCCATGTCTGAGCTTCAAGTTTATTTTTAATATAAGTCGCGTTCGGGACTCAAGTTGTCGTTCTCCTTTCTCCCCCCTTCCCTCCCTCTATGTCTTCTTCTTTCCTTCTTCTCTCATTCTGTCGAGCTCGTCAATTGTCTGAGTTATTGATCTTCTGCCATCAATTGGTGTAGTGTAAACCTTGCTTTACACACTGCTTCATATCCATGTGAGGATCTTCTTCCTCTGTAGTACGTTGTTCCATCTGTTTGTCTTCCGACCATGTCAGCTTGGCTATCCAGGCCCCGCTCTTCCCGCCTAGACATTCCTCGCAGAAAAGGGAGATGATTCGGTCCACATCCCTCCTAAACTGCACACTGTCCAATTTCTCCCTCACAGCCTGCCAGCGGACAGTAATCTCTCTCTGCACCAGTTGTTTGAGCTCCCCCTCCCCTACCCTGGCTTCCTCGATTTCCAGCACAGTCCTCCTCCACCAGATTACCCGAAGAATGGATTTTCTTCCAAGCGCATTCGCCTGTCGTAAGATTTGGGCAATGCCCCAGCAAGATCGCCCTCCAGTCCCATGGCCACGGTAACTTGAAATCTGGGAACATCCGCTGCCATATCGTATCCCACCACCGCCACAGCAGTACCGACGATGGGCACTGCATGAAGATGTTCTCCACCGTCTCCAGTCTCTTATGTGGGGAGAAATTGGGCGTACATCTTCGGCACCATGGCAGAGCACAACCTTGTTGTTCCAAACTGGTATGGTCAATCAACCAATCATTGGTGGGTATGGGGTCCCGGCAAAACAGTTTCCAACCTTTCCAAAATTGTTCGGCCTCTTTTTATGGCCAGACGTCTTTTCCATCGTTTTTCCTGTGGGGTCCAAAGTTTTATTTTTTTTATTTTTTATTATTATTATTTTATTTTAATAACAAAAGCTCCGATCTATTTGTGGGGAGCAGCACGTGCTGAGAACCTGATGCTGAGCCTGGTTCTTCACTTTTTCCAAGGGTCATGAGCAACGACTAGCCTATTTTGTCTCAGAGACTAAATATGGTAGTCTGTCTCTGAGACTGGATATGGTAGTCTGTCTCTGAGACTACAGTTTTCACCCAAAATGAACACCCGGTCATTATGGCTGTATTTAGACTGAAAGTGACCCCAAATACGGCTATAATGACAGGGCGTTCACTCTTCGGGTGAGGACGGTAGATATGGTACTCTGTCTCCCTCGAATCCTGATGCTCTCAGAGACGGACTACCATATCTAGTCTAGTCTGGGAGACAGACTACCATTATATATGATCCCAGGGAGACAGACTATCGTCTTCCCCCAATGCAATGCATGCTCATTATGGCTGTATATTGACTGAAAGTTGGGCCCAATACAGCTGTCATGACATACGTTCTGTGGGAGGTAAGATAGTACCGTATCTAGTCTGAGAGATAGACTACCCTGTCATGTCTATCTTCTTCCCCGGAATACAACGTACAGTCATTATAGCTGTATTTGAGGCATGTTTCAGTCTAGAATCTAGATACAGTCATTATAGCTGTATTTGAGGCATGTTTCAGTCTAGATACAGCTATAATGACCATACGTTGTATTCGGAGGAAGAAGGTAGTCTAGTCTCTAAGAACCCAGGGGCTGGAACCCTCGTTAGCTTGTAGAACTACACGGGTTTTCACGACTTGGACTATTAACCGCTCTGCCATCTCTCCTATTGAAAGGAAATTGACTTATATTCAAAAGACTATTACAAATTTCAAATTTATAATCAAATACACTAAAAAAAGAAAGTTTTTCCTTCTCATATAAAGGATCCTGCTGTTCTCAGAGACTGCCGTGTACTCCTCAAATAAAGGATCCTGCTATTCTCAGAGACTAGGGTCTGCACCTGAGCAGAATCCCCAGTCATTATCGCTGTATCTAGACTGAATATTGCCCCAAATACAGCTACGATGACTTCCCTTGAAAAACTCCGAATGATAGAGAGAAGATAAGCATATTCCCCGCACACGGTTGCACACGTAAGTCATGAAAAAGGTTCCCATAATTGGAAAGGGGTTTAAGGGGGCCATTTGTTGGGAAAAAAAGGGGAGCCAAAGATTCCCCCGGGGAGGGGGAGGGGGGGGGGGTGGGGGGGGGGGGGGGGAAGGGGGAAGGGGGAAGGGGTGAGGGGCGGATGGGGATGGAGGTGCTGAAATCTTGTTGCTAGCAGGGGCATATTATGCAGCTTGTGCCAGCCATGCAAGGATTCGAGAATCGGGACAAATCCAGGGAGTCAGGGATAGCGTGGTCTAACTCATTTCCCCAAATCTTTGAAGCTTCCGAAACATAAATATTATATATGTTTTGTTTTGTTTTGTTTTGTTTTGTTTTGTTTTGTTTTTTTTTTTGTTTTTTGTTTTTTTTTCTCTTCCCCTGTTTGCACAAGTTGGGAATCTCCGAATCGGGCCCAACGTCCCCCAAAAAAACTGACATGAGGCCGGGGTCCTCACAGTCTACCCGGAGTAACCCATAGATAGTTTCGCTTCCAGACTGTTACAGTAGAATCCGGGAGGGTAATGCTCCCGGTCCGAGGGGAGAAAGGCAAAGAAGTACTTCAGATTGCTAGTATCTGAAGTTGTTGAAAAAGCAATGCTGGCAGGGAGTTATCTTCTCACTGTGCATGTGGACGCTGTGTTAAGGGGCGCTGGACCCCGTTTCCAGCAGGTGCAGCTCCCCACTAATAGATGGAGCAGTTAAAAAAAAAAAAAAAAAGATGTTGCACCTAGGCTACCAGCCGGGCCGCCTGGGTCCCAGTTGGGCAGGCCGTGCAAGGAGCAGGGAAGGTCCCAGAAAAAAAAATAAAAAATAAAAAAAAATCAAGGTCCCAGCAAAAAAAAAAAATAAAAAAAAAAAATCCGAAACTCCAAATAAAAACTATGTGATGCAGAAAAATAAACTGAACAACTTTTTTTTTTTTTTTTTTTTTTTAACACCCCCTGCAGTGCTAGCGGTACTGATAAAAGCAGGTACCACTAGCACTCGGGGAGGGGCTCCATCTATTGGTGGGGAGCATCACCAGCTGGAAAACGGGTCCAGCGTCCCATATACAAAATGAATCAACAAAATACCGAGAAAAAGGTTGAGAAAAACCTGCCAGCATTGATTACTCTGGCGTCCTGAGGATTGACTGTGCAGGTTGCTAAGACACCAAAATACCTGCTACTGAGAAGCTTTTTTGGAAAGTCTCTGGAGAGCGTCTGACCGCATTGCTTTCTCTGGGATCCAGAGGATTGACTGAGCAGGGAAAGAGCGCCTGCCAGCGTTGATTACTCTGCTGCTACTAGTGTCAAACCCTTTTCCTGACCAAAATGTACAGAAGGAGCTAAGAAAAGGGGAGTAACAAAGTGCTACGAAAAACTGGTCCTCCCTCCCCCAACCACTAACATCCCCTCTTTTCAAACTTGTCATAACTGCCCGCCTCTTGAAGACACTCTTTCTATTTCTATGTCCATAAGCCTGATGATCTTGAGCGGGCCCTTCCTACCCCCAGGGGGCACCAGGGGCAGGCCTTCACCCGGTGAACAGCACTGTGATTATTCCAGGACCTCCATTAGAGAAAGGGGGTGAGGAGGAAAGGGGTCCGGGAATTCAGAGGGGGATCTCAGAGGGAAAGGCGGCTCGATGTTAGTCCAGTCATTAAAGGTGAGGCTATAGTCCCTAGGGGGCTCCTGTGCTGACAGATTGGCATGATCCCTTCCCCAATACACGTGAGCAATCCACCCCCCATGCTCTCCTCCCAGCCAGTCCTTGCAGAAGCCGGTGAGAGCTCGTTTGATGTCCTGCGCAGACTGAAACCTGTCCAGATGGGCCTTAAGTGTATTCCACCTGTTCATCAGTTGTAACTGGATCTGTTCCTTGATTCGTTCCGTGAGTTCTGTCCCTTCCACTCGGACCCCTTCAAGACTAAGCAAGCAGCGCTGCCACCAAAGGGCCCAAAGGACCGATCGTCGGCCTAGCCTATACCAGTTCTCCGTGAAGTTGGAGAGGTTAGCGATCATTGGGCAGTGACCGGTCAAGATCGCTTGCCACGTCCATGGCCAGGATACATCTGGCATCATTTTTCGCCATATTCGACCCCACCAACGCGCCATGTCAGTACAACAACTGGGCACTGCATGAAAATATGTTCAATGGTTTTATTCCACTTTCGTGAAGGGAAAGCGTTTAAGCATCTCTGGCACCACGGCGGCGCAATTCCTTTCTGTTCCAGGCCCGTGTGGTCAATCAGCCAGGCATTGGTGGGGAGGCAGCGATGAGCAATCTGCCATTGTAAAGAGGTGATTTGAGCTGGTCCCACCTTGGTGTCGTTAAACCATCTAATTGGTGTGACGAGTGACCGATCGACATTGAAGTGTCGGACCCATCTGTCATTTACCTGGTCTCGCAGTGGTCGTTCAGGCCTGAGCTTTCTATATGTGGCCTTGACTGTCAGGCCATGGAGATGAGTTATCCTTCCTGGTGCGGGGCCCACCCTCCCTGCGGACCTCCATTTCCATTCCTGCGGGTCGAGAGGTAAATCTTGAACGGATGTTCGAGGCTGGAAGACAAAGGGGCCCTCTTTATCTTCCAGTACCCGTACTCTAAAGACTTCTGTTTTGTCTCGCCACTCAAAAGGATTGCGGGATCCCCTCAGTTCGTTCCTTGGGCCTATGGTATAATACTCTACCAGTACGTCCGGTGCCCTTATCATGTGGAGTCTGCCGATTCTGTTTAATAGGGGTCTCTTTTTCAGGTAAGGGGAGCCGTCGCCAGCTGTTGAGGAGTGTTGGCCAGAAACTTTCTACTGGTTGTCCTTGAACTTTGCGTGGGATTGACCAGTAGCGATCCAGCCAGCCAATATAACCTATAGTTATCTGCATTGGTACGTGGTGTTACGTCAACGCCTGCGCCTGGAAGGTCGATACCCTGTATTGGCACTCCAATGGTTTCATCATATGCATTGAGAGGATTGAATGGCGGAGTGAAGGATGCCACGTCAGCGCCTGCGTCAGGCAGGTAGGCATTGTATCAGTGAAGAAAGCAGCATCACGGATGGAAAGGTGAGGGGGATCGCATCTATATGTGTTATATTGTATCACCGTATTGGATAGATGTGTACTACCAGGAAAAGATGGAATAGATGAGAGAAGGATGCGCCTATGCGCATGTGCGTCCATCAAAGGTATGGTACAAGGCTTAGTATGCATCGAATCAGGCCAATGTTGATGGTGTGCAGTGTAGTGAATTCCAGGTAAGGCAAAGTGCGGGTATGTTGACGTCGATCCAATCTATAGCTATCTGCATTGGTACAAGGTGCCACGTCAGCAATTGTGCTCCCTGCATCGGCATTCTTCATTATATGCATCGTGAGGATTGAATGGTGGAGGGAAGAATGATGTTAAAGAAATCTGAGGGGGGGAAGGAGTAAAATAGGAATTATATCGTTCTTCCAAGTGATCGGATTGAATCCTGACTGGAAAGATTGAAGGAGTTATGTATGATGTAAGACAATATTAGTATCTCCAAACTATAACTCACTAGTACTGGTGAGTGGTGCCACGTCAGCGTCTGAGCCTGGAAGGTCGACAGTGTGTCAGTGTAGATGGAAGTGATAACATCTTAAGTAGTACAAGGCAAGGGGAAGGGAAAGGAAGGTGAAATAGAAGATATCCTACACTCTTTCCAGGTGTCATCGCCATGCGCAAGTGAGTACGACAGAAGCACTAGACAACACATGTCACAAGAAAGTAGGAGAGGTGAGGTGTATCGTGTCCCATCTATTAAGTGATCCCAGATTTTCGCTCTCAAGAATCCATAGCCACCATTATAGTTAAAAGACATAGAGTACATAGATTCTGTCAAGCGAAGAGAGCGCCGTTCTAATCTAGAGATAATTAGCATTGGCGAGAAGTGCCACATCAGCGCCTGCGTCTGGGGGGTCGACATTGTATCAGCAAAGTCAGCAGCGTCAGTTGGGGATAAAGAGTCGAGATAACATGCTGACGTCTCCTCATGAATGAAGTGGAGAGGGGGTTCGAAGCTCTTCTGTGTTACATTTTCCCTGCATTGACAGTCCAAAATTTTCATCATCTGCTTGTCATCTGCATAGTGTGGACTGAAGGTCAGGATCAGCATAGGCATGGCAAAAGGTGGACAGAGGTGAAGATATATAAGTAGACAGTAGTGAGCCCAAAAATGTTAGAACAGGAGGAGAGCATAGGAGTGCGGATAACAAGGGAAGAGGGAGGGAAGAAGTAGACGAAGAGAATCAAGGAGGGAGGTAACGAGTAAGGCATGATCTGCTCACTGAGGTATCATCACAAGCTGAAGACTGGGAACATTTCAAGTCAGAAAAAGGAAGGGAAAAGATGCTTCGGGGCCATATCGTCATCAGAGAAGTAAAGGCGGCAGTACACACCGAGTCACAAGATACGAAGTGTCAGGTGTGATCCCTCCTAATTACCCCCCGGCCTCCCTATCTCCCCAATACCGCGTGTCCCCTGGGATCCCAAGCCAATTTCATATAAGAACAAGAATTAGCAACGCAATAAAAATTAGTGGATAATTAGAAGGAATAAATAATAATAATTAAAAAAAAATAATAAGAAGAATTGAAAGGGATAGTTAAGTTAGTAGAACTTCTTAAGTTGTGTCTCCATCTCCTATCTGTTTGATTTCCCCTTCTCCGTTCTTTGATAATGCGTGACATCATGAAAATGAATTATATTCGTGCAAAAGGACCGGAGTCATTACTATTCTATAAGGGGGCGATGAGGCATACAATGCTGAGACACATTGGACCTAAACCGTACATAAGGCCACGAATAGATCTGTCAAAGTCTGCCATGACAAGAAGTCCAGGAAAGAGCTCAGAAGTGTCATCCTTATCGCAACCCTTGATGCAACAGCCTGGCCTCTAGCTGGGCTCGGTGAAGCCCATGCAACAATCCTTCGCATCTGTTGTTGCTCATCAGCAACTGATGCCTGCTCCGCTTGGATCAGAAGATTTTGTTGATATTCCCCTCACTTCTGCTACGATCCAAGAACATCCAGTGTTATCTAGCATTAATGATCTCTTGATGTCTGAAGGGGGGAATGTAAGTGATGAAGAAATTCTCACTGAGGAGGAAAAGGAGGAGGTAAAAACTCAAGACAAGGATACTCATCCAGAAAAGGATAATCACCCTGGCTTACCTCGGTCTTCCTCCTCACAGATTGATCCCTCCCTATCCCAACAATCACAGCGTGTGAATCAACCCTCTTGGGCACAGAAAGTCAGGGAGTCTCTCCAGGACAAATCCCTCTCTATTCAATGTCTAGCGATAGGTACAACAGACTCAGCTCATGAGGAGTTAAAGGTTCCCCTCAAGAACCTTTCATCGTCTCGTGCCTACTTTCTGTCACTATTTCTTCTTCCTTCTGAGCAACTGGTGATAGATCAAGGGGAAACTAAGACCTTGATGAAATCATATCCTTCTTCTCGGGTCCCTCAACGTGATGCCATCTACACCAAGCATGCGACTAACTGGATCTTTTATGATGAGGCAGCAAATAGATCTATGAATGACAAAATCAAATTTATTTGCAAAAGACTTGAATCTGTGAGAGATGGACCCGAAGGAGTGAAATAATTTTTTTTTATCCATCATATCACTCCTACTGTCTTCATGGTGTTGTCTCTCTTCAACAAAGATAAAATCGGAATACATGCATGGAAGAAGTTATTTTAGGACCGTTCTGAGGTCCGAATCTACCCTTGGACCCCAAAAAAAGTTGGTCCAGAGGAGAAGAGAGAGCAGTTAATGAGAGACCATTATTGGGTGGAATTTAGACATATTCCAATTGAAATCCAGGCTACTTTCATCTATGATTTTGGCCAACAGTATAAGATTGTAGACTTTATTGATCCCCTCCCATCTTATGTGGTCAAGAGAGATGATCATTTGATGCTTGCTTTGGATCTACCGAAAGAACAAGTGTTCTCAGTTGATGACATTATTCCCTTCAAAATGGGAGGACGTGTTTATCAAATCCATACTGCTCATAAATTTCGTCCATGGTGCTTTAAATGTAGAGCATATGGTCACCCCCATTCATAATTTATTTGTTCCTTTCACCCTCAACACGCAATTCCCCCAGACATGAGACTCAAGAAGGACACTCATAGACCAGGCAAATGGCTTCCTGCTGTTGCAGGCTTTGAGGGCTGGGTTTATTGGGAGGACTTGAATGCTGCAGGCCATCCAATGGGTTGGGTCTGGGAGGGTAGGAATGGGTCTCATAAGCCTCCCCGCCCTCCGTCTGACTGGATCCCCCCCCAGTCCCAGACTACACAACCACAGTCAGGTACCCCAATGAGAAAAGGGCAGGGAGATAATCAGGGAGGAGTGGACGTGGTGGCTTCTACTAGAGTTGGGGGGACTCAGGCAGGAAGGATGGACAAACAAAAATATAAAGGTCCCGCTTCTTCCCAGACACCCACTTCCGATAGGTCCCCTGGACCTAAACCAGCAGATTATTTGTCAAAAATTGGGTCAGGAGGGGGCCAGGAATGGAAGGTTGTCAAGAAGAGAGGGTCTGCCAAACAGGTGACCTTGTCTCCTCAACCATCTCAGGCAGGAGAGGTGAGTATTGTTAATACTCCCTCTACTGATTCTTCAGTCAGGGACAAAACTTGTGGAGCATAGAAGTTGCCTCGATGCATATTGATCCTCTCAAGGATGCATTTGGCACAGAACCAATGAAAATTGAGGTAGTTGACCCCATTCTCCCCCCCCCATCGATTGAAATAGTCACGACATCTACTAATGCTGATGTTCTCGTGCCCTCCATAGCCAACACAGTTATTTTACAAATAGCTGATTGGCTGCTCTTCAATCTAAAAAACCAGCATTCAGGTATACCTCCTGATAATTGGGCCCTCTTTTTGCAAGAACTCATCCCAGTACTCGAAAGTAGTAAGAGTTTAGAATCCTTCCTAATGCACGGCCCCCCAAGGGGGGTATCATGGGAAGAAATCAGTTCCAAGTTTCTCCATATTGTTTCTAATCGTTTTAATGAGGGATTCTTACTCAAAACCCTTCCTGCTCCGAGTACCCATCAAATGTTGAGTCAAACAGAGATAAGGAATGTAGAAGGAACCAATGAGCACCAAGGTAATGGTCCTAATGACTTTAACGACCTCCAAAAGGATACCTCCTCAAGGAACTCGAGTCTCAATTCACCTCTTCAGTTAGTTCAGCAGGAAGGTCAAAGCCAGGTTTTCAAGGAAGTCATATCAATGCTTACGGGGGAGAATTTTTTTTTGCAAATCCCCCAAAAGCAGCAATCATCGTCGCAAAAGAAGCATAGTCAAGGTCTCATTGAGTGGGATCCTGAATCATTGGATGAGCAGGAGACTATCGAGCTGACTCTTGAGGACATTAGATCCGAAGATTCCCAAAGTATTGGGTCCAAGGATCAACCATCCACAGTAGTATTGTTGGATCATCCTAAGATACCTTCTGACGCTCAATCGGTTATGGTCACTGATGATGATTAGGAGGTCACAATTTGTTCTCAAGTATCGCTTTCTCCCCAACCCCCTCCTCTGGATTTAGAGTTGGAACTAACCAGTAAGAGACAAAGACTGAAACATCGAATGACCAAAGGACAAGGACAACTTTCCCCCACGAAAATGGGAACAACACTCCTGCCAGTAAGAAACCAAGGAGGCATATGGGAGGTAGGTTTATCTGAACCTCAGTCCGCAGCCTATGGGGAGGTAACATTACTGGGATCTGCTTCGCCCCCCCCTTCTCCCTCTTCCTCAGCGAATGACATACTTAACTATGCTAAGTCAAATTTTCCTTTGGGAGGTAAGGCTTTACTATCAATAAATGAGGGTGAGGGAGGATTGGCGGAAGGAGATGTATTTCTAAAATACGATGTTACTAAAAATATGGGCCTCAAATGGTTTAGTTAGGATATTCTGAGTGAGTTTCAACTCCTCAAGTTAAAAGCCAACGATTTTTTGTCCGAAACTGATGTCGGCACTCTGTTAATTAGGTTGCTTGCTCAGAGGACACTGATGTCAGGAGGGGTATTGGATACTGGAGAATGGATGAATCTCTGACTTACTCTTTATCCTGTTATCCAAAACAGAAATCACTGCTTATTGTTTTAGTATTAAAAAGTATCTAATGGATTCTACAGTAATAGATGTCCTTTATAATAAAGATAAAAATTGGAAAATTCTTATAAGGAACGCGGACATCGACATTAGATCTTGGGATGTTAATGGGCTAGCTTCTACTAAGTCGCAAAAAAAGAATGTCATTTTTTACCAATTGAGAGGCATAGGGGGAAGAGAATGGCCGGATGTTATTTGCATCTAGGAAACTCATCTCATGGATTCAGAACAACATAATTATTGTCATAAACAAATTTGGCCGTATACAGCCATCAGGGTTCATGCCCCCCGTCCTGGCAGTGCTGGAGTCGCTATCTGAAGTAGAACCGGTTTTCTGGGACGTTGATAAAGAAAAAGGTAGGTGGGCGTTTATCCTGGCAATGTTGGAGTTGGAAATTATCGGTATTCTTTGTATATATGCTCCCAATGATGTTGGGGATCGTCAACGATTTTTTTATTCTCTCCCCCCCATCCTTCCTATAGGGATTCCGGTCATAATAGCTGGAGATTTTAATGCTGCCCCGGATAGATCTCTAGATAGATGGAATATTCCTAATCCCTGTACATCTTATGTGGAGGATGATGAGGTTATGTTGACTAACTTTGCCCACAACCTAAATCTCTTTGATTCATTTAGGTGTTTGAATCCATCGAAGTATACTTATACATGCTTTCGAAGGAATCAAGCTAGATCGCCCACTAAGTCTCGTATAGACCTTATCTTTATCTCTGAGGATTTAGAGGGTGTACTTCAGATGGCAGAAATCTTCCCACGGAGTCCCCTTCTGGGTCTAGATCATACCATGTGCATAACCATCCTCTCCTTTGGGAAGAAGCTAGATCAAAGAAGAGGATTTTATAAACTTAATACAACTCATTTTAAGATTGACTCCTTCATATCATTTATTAAGGATGTATGGTCATTCTGGAGAAACCAGAAGGTCATTTTAGGTAATGAAGTACTCTGGTTCAATAGTGGGTTACTTTTTTTATGTCGTAAATGCAATGAATACTCGAAAGCGTTGACTATGGAACGTCATTCTTTAGAAACTAGTATATATCAACGTATTCATCAATTGCAACAATCAGAAGATGAGGAAAGAGACCCAGAAATGCAAAATAAAATGGCTAAAGAAATTTGAGCCCTTGAAGGCCAATTACTTAAACATATGGAATATAGATGGCAAGGTATGAAGATTCGTGGTGGTATTCGCAAATTTCATACGGAAGGAGCTATGGATGCAAGATTTTTTGCCACAGCCAAAGTACGGACAGGTAGAACTTTGATAGAGGCCCTGGCACATCCTCATTTTTTAAATGGGCCGCTAAAGGTGTCAACAGCAGGATGTACTAAAATTGCTAGGGACTTCTTCAAGGATCTGTTCCTTTCGAAAAATAGTGTCATTTTTTTTGGAAGAACGTACAAAGGAAATAAAAGAGTTTCTTATCCCTTTATCTAAATCACTCTCTTAGCATCAGAGAGAACAATTGGAGTTGCCCCTAACAAAAAATGAAATATGGACTGCCCTATTACTAATGGAAGAAGACAAGCCCCCAGGGATTGATGGTCTTTCAAAAGAACTCTGGGAGATCTTGTGGGATTTCATTTCCCAAGATCTCATGGATTTCTATCAGGCAGTATGGGATTCAGGGGATATGGGGGAGATAGTAGGGCAAGGGGTGCTGATCCTTCTCTATAAAAAAAATGATAAATATAACATTAGAAAATACCGTCCTATCACTCTGCTCACGGTGGTTTATTAGTTGATTTCAAAAGCCGTTACGATTCGCCTGAATAAGTACATTGCGGACATTATTCACCCCTTGCAAACTGGATTTATCCAAGGAAGGAATATCCACGATAATATTTTGCTCATAAATAAACTTATCAAGATTTCTCGTCAGTCTAAGCATAATGCGACTTTCATATTTATTGACGTTGAGAAAGCATATGATCATGTGGATTGGTTTTTCTTAGATAAATGCCTTGAGAAGCTTAACTTTGGACCAAATTTTAAGAGATGGATCAAGATTTTGCATAATAATGTCACAACAAGAGTTATGGTCAATGAAAATGTAGCACCCCCCATATCTCTTCAGAGATCTGTAAGGCAAGGTGACCCCATTGCTCCTCTTCTCTTTGTGATCATTATGGAAGCCTTAGCAGCTAACATAAGACAACATAAGGACATCAGGCGCATCCAGGTCTCCTCTATTATTGAGGAAGAAATCCCAGTTTGTTCTCTATTTGTTGATGACCCTTCTCTGATGATTGATGCTTCACATGAAAATTTAGAAGCCATCAAAAGACTAATGGATACATTTTGTAAACTCGCTGATATGAAAGTCAATTGGGGGGAAAAAACACTAGGGTGGTGGATCCATCAGCAAGGTGTGAGACCCCCGGAACCTTCCTGCATTAAGTGGGTGCACCATAACGAATCAATCAAAGTGCTTGGAGTATCTCTTTCAGTCACAAGTAAACCCATAGCTACCAGTGAAGGGATTCTACAACAAGCAAGATTGAAACTTGATGTGTGGAAAGATAAACAGACATCCCTGTTTGGTAGAACCTTAATAATTAATAATGTCATATTAGCCTCTATATGGTATAGATCGGCTTTTTGGGCTTTGGACAAAGGTAATCTAAAAATTTTCAAGAAACAGTTAGCGGTTTTTTTATGACGTGGTGATCATGAAAGATCCAACGTCATTAGCAGAGTGGCTTGGTCGTCCATTATCCAACCTAAAACAAATGAGGGCCTTGGGATAATCGATCCCCATACTCAATCCATGGCTATCTCTCTTTAGTGGATCAAACGCCGTATATTCAATCCTAATACCCCTTGGTCCTTCCTAGCCTTTGAACAGATAAAAAGGTTAGCTCCTCCGGTTCCTGATCACATAGATCCCCTAATGTGGCTGAAAAACCTTGCATGGTCTCTACCTAGAGGCTCTCAAGGGGACCAAAATCAGGAAGAGACCACAGATAGGCAGACAATTAGAAAGGATCTTAGGCGGGATCCATTTTGGATCACACTTATAAAGAATTGGAGGAAGATGCCAATTCCAGATAAAGTGTTCCCAACGAGATGGGAAAAAGTTTGTCAGCAGCCTCTTTTCAACAATACTTTTATTAGGGATGACCAAGGATGTGTTCTACATTGTATGGATACTCCCTGGAAAACTTGGATTAACAAGGGGATAATAAGGGTTAGAGATATATGGAATCAAGAGAATAGAGACTGGTGGTCGGCTTCGGATCTACATAAGCGGCTTAGATATAGTCACCATCAGACCTCTGCTCTAGATTCGATAATTGACCTAATCCCACTGGAGTGGGTCAAAATCTTACGAAAGGGGCCCAAATTTATTGAAAACGATTGGGTAGCATTTCATAATAAAAATAGCGTAGTAGGTAACATAATTGATATCCATAATCTGAATCAAATCCTTCTATCAATCTTTCAAATTAATGATGATGGTATTCTCTACCAGGATAATCAAGAGGAAACTATATGGATCTCGGATGACCAACTCTTCAGGATTAAAGTTCTGAAGACTGATGGAAAATGACTTGCTTTTAGACCGGACACTCCTATCTCTCATCTCCCGTTTGACCCCCTTAGTTGGTGTTGGTCACCCCCTGGGAGACGCAATCACTCGCATCCTAGGAACCTACACACCCTCACAGTCAAAGCATCCTACAGGATGCTCCGTCCCAAGTTTAACATAAAAGACCGTATTGAAGAAAGATGACATAAGAATCCTAATGTTAGTAAGAACGAATTAAAAAGAATTAAATGGTTCCAAACTTCTAAAACCAAACCAGCCAAATTTGCTTCTCTTCAGTGGCAAATTATTCATAGATGTCTTCCCACGAATGATTGAATCATTGATAGGTCATCTCTTGAACAGAAGGGCATTGCCTTCCCATGGTGTAAGTTCTACAAATCAGCCTTCCCATCCAAACTCATCCCAGAAACTATAGAGCATATTTTTCTCCAATGCCCGGGGTCAATCTGGCTTTGGAGATGGTGGGATAGAATCTGGAATCAAATGAATATTTCTCACCCCTGGCCTTGGGAATGGAAAGCCCTCCTATTGGAATCATGGCATCCGAACCAAGGAGATGACTTCACAATTAACATGTTCTTAATAGGTAGGAGAGCGATCATATGGGCAATCTAGACAAGGAGGTGTACCTTTGAAATGAAGGGTGCGCGATTGGATGGGCCAGAGTGACTCTATCAAACAACAGGTTCAAAATGATTTAACTATCAAATGGGAACAAATTAAAGAAAAAATTCAGCTCCTAACTTATCAAAATGAGATATGGGTTCAGATTAATCAATTCAATAGAAATTGGTTGGGAAATGACCAGGGTGGGAGGCTGGGGAAAGTAATTTTGGAGAATGGACACGCAAACGCCCAGGAATTACAAAACAAAAAAAATCGGTTTGTCTTTAATGATTGGACCACCATTGACTCCTTTATTCCTCTAAAACCCATGTCTGAATTTCCTGATTTCTTCCCTCCCCCAAGTAATTGTCTTGTGCCCATTGCTTGGTTTGGATAATAAGTTGGTAAAGTGTTTGGGATTCATGATTATTTGGCGCCCATTAAAGGGTGAAGAGGCACTAAGCTAGTTCAATACTGCACGGTTCAGTGGATATTAGATCAATAAGGTTCAATTTTTGTTCTCAGCAGGATCCTTCTGGTTACCTCCGGGTAGACTGTGAGGACCCCGGCCTCAATCATCATATTCATAATATGAGCCTTGGGCACTGGGCCCTTTTATTAAAAAAAAAAGATCATCCAACAATGTAAGCGAGTGTACTTCTACGGGCGCTGGTGGTGCTAGTTGGGCTATATGCTCCAAAGCTAGGGGCTGCCAAGGGGAGTCGGCCCAGAATATCATTTTTTTTATTCACTGTAAACGGAGGGCCTGCACCTGTATTGGAGGGTCAATAATGCTCAATCCTCCCTCCTTCTTTGGCTGTATCACTGAGTCCCATGCCACCCTGCTAATTACATTTGCCCGTTCAACATCGCCTCGCCACAAGAAAGCAGCAACCTTGACTCTAAGGGCTCGAAATGCAGCCTTGCTCAGAGGCCAGAGCATTGATTTGTACCACAGTGAAGCAAATACCCCGTTATTTATGGCTAAAGCCCGACCGAAAATCGAATTGTGCTTATTTCGCCAGGCACATAACTCAGCCAAGGCCGGTGCGCTGACACAGTCATCGTTAGCTGGAGGGCGCCCCATGGCGGACATGGAGATACCTAGAATGCGGATCGGGACCTCTCTAGGACACCACCGTATGTTGGGGGTGTTAGGAGGACGCCCCCCTTGATGATGGATCCACCATCCTTGGGTTTTACTCCCCCAATTCACCACCATGTCAGATATCAGCGTGAATCTATCCATTAGCTGTTTTATTTCCTCCATATTATCTCGTGTGGCTTCAACCATGATGGTGAGGTCGTCTGCAAAAAGTGAGCACACTGGAACGGCTTCTTAAAGGATCCACTCTATCTTTATTTTGGTGATGTCCTTATTGGTGCAAATATTGGCAGACAAAGCCTTCATGATGATAAGAAAGAGAAAGGGTGCAATGGGATCGCCCTGCCTCACCGATCTTTCTAATTCGATGGGGGGTGCTAGAAACCCATTTATCGGTATCCTTGTGGTGGCATTTCGGTATAAAATCCTTACCCATCGGCGAAACGTCGGCTTAAAGTTCATTTTCTCCAAACTTTTATCCAAAATTAGCCAGTCCACATGGTCATAGGTTTTTTCGGCGTGTTCAGATAGTTCTGGGAGTTACCCGTGTCTTGAAAGTTGCCATCTGGCTCTTGTTAAGCTCCGCAGCAGCTGTGTGGAAACCCCATGCTGTCTGCCTCCTCTCCTTAGAGAGTCCACCCAGTCCCCCTTCTAAGCCCTGGACAAACTCGTGTCTCTGTTGCTCGAGCTATCCTGTGTAGCTCGACCGCTGCGAGACCCCCCCTTCCCCGTGCTGCGCGCTCCGGGGCATGGTGGTTAAGCTTCGCGCGGCTATGCACGCGGCATCACCTCGCGGCTATGGCAAAACCCTAATACTATGCCGCTCGCCTATGTAACACCAGCGGCCGCGGTCCCCTCGGGCACGGCTGCGGCCGTAGGGCCGCGGTCATGACCGCGGCGACCACGGAATGCCATGGCCCACAGCAACCGAGGGGAGAGGGGGTTAGGGGTCGGGGTTGTGGATTGGGGTTCAGAACCCCGACCCTACCCTCTTGGAAAAAAAAAAGTTAAAAAAAATAATTTTCGGGGGGGCGTTTTTCGTGTGTGGAAAAAAAAAAACAAAAAATAGAAGAAAAAAATATATATTGATTGATTGATTGATTGATTGATTGATTGATTGGTTGATTGGTTGATTGGTTGATTGATTGATTGATTGATTGATTGATTGATTGATTGGTTGATTGATTGATTGATTGATTGATTGGTTGATTGATTGATTGATTGATTGATTGGTTGATTGATTGATTGATT
>BFEA01000205.1:1780895-1792582 GCA_003427395.1 Chara braunii | reverse complement strand
ACACACACACACACACACACACACACACACACACACACACACACACACAATCAATCAATCAATCAATCAATCAATCAATCAATCAATCAATCAATCAATCAAATCGATTGATTGATTGATTGATTGATTGATTGATTGGGATTTGTTTGTTGATTGATTGATTGATTGATTGATTGATTGATTGGGATTTGTTTGTTGATTGATTGATTGATTGATTGATTGATTGATTGATTGATTGATTAATTGGTTGATTGATTGATTGATTGTGTGTGTGTGTGTGTGTGTGGGCCAGTGTTTCGCCACCGGCCCAATAAACCAAACATATGAAGGGAAAAAAAATCCATCACCGTTTTTATTTATTTATTATTTTTATATATATATTTTTCTTTTTCATTTTCGTTTCTTTTTTTTTCCCTTCCAGGTAATGTCACAAAAAATTATTAAAAATCACAGCCGTGTAGAGTTTTTTTTTTCTACATGCCCATATATATATATTTTTTCGGAATATTTTTAGACCCCGAAAAAAATTTCGGGATTTTGTGCCCGCCGCGGCCGGGATCCAGACCGCGGGCGGTAAAATGGCCCGCGGTCGCGCCCGCGGGTGATACATAGCCGCTCGCGTCATGGGAGCAGAGCGCTAGGGCGCTGGCTTCCCGCTTCGTCCAAACTGAACAACTTTTGCCTCAAGGTCACATCGAAATTCTTCACCAAATTTTAAAAATAAAATTTAAAAATATTGTTTCTTTTTTTTTTTTTTCTTAGATTTTCTGGCCCGGCCGGGCAAGTGACCCGGGGCCACTCTGGTAGCCTAGAGCATGGTCCCATTAGCAGTCGGATAGGAGTTTGGCCGATCCAGTGTGACACTGAGACAGGTTCATTACGAATTTCTGGGCTGAGAAAACAGGAGAAAGGCAAAAAAAAAAAAGGAAACAGAGACCTCCCACCCGAAATCACGGCAGAGTGCTTCCCAGCCATCAGATCACAGATGAACTGATGGTGGTGGGTGCAACAACGGTGAACAAAGTAACTGCCACATTTTCTGGAATAAACTCGACTTCCCTCAGCAGTGATCCTGACACCCTCCATATACTCCGTGATTGAAGGAGGGCTCCACCCAATGAGATAATTGCACAACAGCAAGTAAAATACTGAAAATCTTCTATCCAGTGGGCCTGTGGCCGACCCCACCCTCTTTTGGGGTTGTCCACACCCCCAACCGATTGAAAAGATTCTGGCTGAAAGCTTTCTGGCTGAAAGCTTTCTTTGCACGGGCACGCCCAGTGTTAAGGAGAGGAGGAGGGGAACAAAGATCTCCTTACTTTTTTCGGGTAATTAAATACATGTCAAATACTGACCATGGGATCAAGAGTACTGCAGCGCAGGATTTGGGTCACTCTGTCCCACAAACTTGTTTCTATCCTATCCCGTGGCTAGTGGGACCATGCTCTACTGTTGCACCCAAAGAAAATATTATATAAAAAAAGATGATGTAGTATCGCACTGAGGAAGAGAGAACTGAGAACCTGCAGGGAAGGTTAGTAGAGTAAAGATGAGTGAGTGTAAGCAAGGCCTCTCAACAAGGACCGCTGTCAGATAGGTAAGTGAGGGAAGAAAAAAAAAAGGCCTGGGTGGGGAGCCATCCCACAGAAGGCTTGAGTAGATCAACTTGTTTTCTGCTGAGCAATGCTGCGCCCATTGAAAGGGGGAAGAGTAGAAAGACCCTCTTTTTTTTTTTTTTTTTTTTTTTTTTTTTTTTTTTTTTTTTTTTTTTTCAGATCATTTATTTTGAAATAGGGTAAGTGCTGACTCCTCTTCGGAGGCAGCACTATTCTTGAGCTTAATCCAGTGAGCCGTTATATCCTCTCTTAAGTTTTTTTTTTTTTTGAATATGGGGAAACTAGGACATTTTATTTCCAAGTGGTCGATATGCAAACTTCCCTGGGAAATGATGGTGGTGGGGGGGGGGGGAAGAAAAAAGAAAAAAAGAACTTCTCTACACTTTGGATTTATTTTATTGTTCTGTTTTGTTTTCCTGTTTTTTTTGCAGTTATCATTTTTTTTTTTTTCCTTTTTTCTTTTTTTAATTTTTTGTTTCCCTCTTTTTTTTTTTCGGATATCAAATTTAGTGTTGTTTTTATTCCTAGTTATTATGAAACATGAAGGGTCCAATGGACAAAATTGTTCTAATTTGAGTGTAATTTCTTTCTTATTGTTTTTGTTTCTCCCTTATTTATTATTGGGTAGCTCCCTTTAATTGGACTTTTTGTTTATATTAAACACAACTTTCACTATTTTAGTACGCATCCAGAAGTCAGGGCTGTATTTGGCCACACCTGCACACAGGAATTGTGAACATGGTTGTAAAACTGAGCAGGTGCATGCTAACTGTACCACATCTGGAGCCGGGCCCTTCTAAACGAGACCCCCTGATAGAGTGCCAACACCCCTTTGGCCCTTTTTCTTTTCTTCCCTCTTTCTCCCCCCCCCCTTTCTCCCCCTTTCTCCCCCGTTTCTCCTCGCCTTCTTTTTTTTTTTTTTTACCAAAATTCTCCCCATCATACCTGTATTCTAGATTTTCTCTTTGGCCCACATTGGCCCAAAACAGATCTCTATTCTTTTTTTTTTTTTTTTTTTTGAACATACATGTGTTTGTAGTATATGCGCAGACTTACTGATGAGCAGCATTGATTGCTCTCATTCGAGGGGATTAACTGCTCATTGAAACCCTAGCATCATCACCCTGCCCTGCTCAGCCCATCTACCGCTACATGGACCACCCTTTCGCTGCACCTTTTTCCCCCTTTCTCCCCCTTTCTCCCCCTTTCTCTTTCTCCACTTTCCACCACTTCCCCTGTATCCCTTTCACCTTTCTCCCCACACCCCACAAATCGTAATAAAAAAAGGGTGTGGCCTTTCTCCCTTTTCTCTGTTTTATCTTACTCCCCTTATTTCCCCATCTCTCTGTTTTACCCCTTACTCCCCCTTTCTCCCTCTCCCCTTTCTCCCTTGTACCCCTTACTCCCCCTTTCTCCCTCTTCCCTTCTCCCTTTCCCCTTTCTCCCCCTTTCTCCCTTATCCCTTGCTCCCCATTTCTCCCCCTGCCTAATGCCCCCCCAACCAGGCCAAGGTGTAATCTATGACAGCCCAGGAGCTACCATCAGTACAGCACGCTAGTGAAGCTGTACTCAACTGTTCTGTATGTTTTTTTCTTTCTTCCTCCTTTTTTTTTTGAGAAAACTACGGCGCAGTCAGGGTTTGAGTTTGTAATTGCACTTGAGGCAAAAGGGCCGGTAATGCTGAATGCATATGACCTACGTTTTGGGTCCGGTGGGGTTGCGTGGGGGTGTGTTGTTGCGGGATTGCCAGAAGTGCAATTACAAACTGTTTTCGTGACCGCGCCGAAGTTACCCCTTTTTTTTTTTTGTGCGCAAAAAGAGTGGATTGTCATTAGGTATCTAGTCTGTACTCTGAATCTGGTCTATACTCTGTTGATTAAACTTGATTTGAATTACACCGCAGCCATTGGGTAGGCACACAAATAATAATTCAATCCACCAGGTGAACTGCAAGTAAAATTTTGAATTATCAGTTGCATCAACTTGCATGTCTGTTTTTTGGTCGGAAAAAAAAAAAAGAAAAAAAAAAAGTCTGTTTTTTGGTCGAAAGTTAGTAACTTAGATTTGCCTTTGGTCCACTGAGCCCGAATCTCTGTTTGATGATTTTGATCCAGTTTGAATAAATTGCTTGATTGCCCCTAAGACTTCAGGTCCCTGCGAGTCTATCCACACCGCTGCTATTGCATGGACACAACATTTGTACCAGTATTACCAGAGTGCCTGCAGCTCGGGTATGTGTGTGCGTGGCCATTTTTTTTCTGTTGTTGTAGTTCTAATTTCTGGAGCCAAGCTTGCACGCACGGCCATTTTTGAATTCTTGCTCGACTATGCAAGCTCCCTTCCCGCTCATGCATGTGGGCCAGCTCCCTCTTCTTGCTCTTCGACCTTTCCCCCGTGCATCTCCTCGACTTCCTTCGTCTCAGGGATCGGTGATTGGTGGAGGTTGGCATGGTCGGATCAAGCTGAAACAACGTGAACGCATGTGTGGCTCGGGCGGCCAATCCAATCTCCGCGAAATTCCCAATCCTCCCGCCCCTTCGTCTTGGGGTACAGATGATTGGACCTTAGTTGGGCTGTTTGGATCAAGCCGTCTAAGCGGAGTATCTGCGAGAGCGACCATCCCAATTATTCAAAAAATCCAATCCTCCCACCTTCTTCGGCTTTCTGAAATATTCCTTCCTTCTATCCTCCTCATCAGCCACCCTCTGACCCCCCACATTACACGCTGGTGCCCCGCTGCCTTCCTCGCTATAAATTTGCACAGTCCCTTCCTCTCGCTCTCTTCGATCTCGACTACAATGTTGTGTGAGCTATGCGCGAAGGCTGCGGCGCCGAACAGGCTCGACATGCCCAAGGACAGGTGGAGTGACAGCGCGGGGTAAGCTCAACGATACTTTCAGTAGGTGGTAGTTGGAAGGACGGAGAGGTGGTGAAGACGAAGGTGCAGGCAGTGGCAGGGCCTTGTGGCTATGCTGGCACGCCTTTGGTTGGACTTTGTTCCTGCGCACGTGGGGTGCCAGCTTTATTATGGTTTATTCTGCTTCTTGTCAATCGCTGCTTTGTCCTAGCGTTCATGTATGCTCAAGATCAAGTGTATGACCAAGTCATGTGCATGGCCTTGGTTGCAAGTGTCCAATGGTTGCATGATGCTTCGCTGTCAGAAAGTCTATGTGCGCATGGTGCGAATGCTCAATCATCTGATGGTTGATTGATTGCTTTCACTCTCGTTGATTGCGTTGGTCTCAGCCGTCTATGTGGATGTATGAGTGTGCTGGCACCCCCTTGCCCCAACTAATTTGGCAATCCCTGCACCGCGTGCGAGAGTGAAGGTTGCCTACCTTGCCTCCTCTTTCCATCTCCAGCTCCCATTGCGCGCAAGTGCCGCATGGCTGGTTGTCGTAATCAGTATGTGAAGGTTATTGTCGTTTGGTGCAAAGTGATAATTTTGTTTTGGTCGCTATCATGTGTCGAGTCTCAGTGCTCTGATTGGATGCCGGGTCTGGGCCAGAATTGATAGGGATTGCAGGGAGTCGCGGTTTGCTCGTTTAAGTGTAAGTATGGGGAACTGCCCATGCTCGAACCTCACGTCGATCCGCCATAGCAGCCTTCCCACCTTTCCGATCTAAGACGAGGACAGACCCTACTGCGATGCGGATGTGTGAAGGACGCTATTGCAGACCGGTCGGGTTCACCTCTATTACCCGTTGAAAGCCTGCCACATCGGCGGGTTGGGATTTGTGTTGATTGATCGACTTGATTCTCCCCAACTGATTTTGCCTTATACGAATCTCACAGTGATTTCCTGGTTTGCGGTGCATGCCACGTGGCAGCCTCGGTTCAACTGCAGGTGGTGCAAGCTCGGAAACGAGTCCACACATAGCAAAAACCTTGACTATGGGAGGATCCAAGTAGGGTAGTGCTGCACACAGACAGGGTGTTAGTATGGGGTAGAGTGCTGGACATTCTTTATCCCACAGGTACCATATGATGCCTGTTAGATGGCGCTTCATCCAGGTTGGGGTCCATTGGGAATTCTCATTGGGGGAATCAGCTGGATTTAGGGGCCCTCAAGGGGCGCCTAAAAAAAATTCCAAAAAAACACAAAATTTGACCCCGAAACCCTAATTTCAGGATCATGCATGGTTACTCAGGGCTGAAAAGTAGGGGTCCCCGTTAACCGCTTGTGGGGGCATCATACTTAGGGAGGGAAAGAGGGATGTCGCACCTTAGTGGAAAGGTAGGGTGGTTCACTGACTACTAGAGTCTGCGGGATGAGGCACAGATGGGGGATGACCGCATTGCGAAGACCCCACCTCAGCCCGGGTCGCCCTTGGCATTGGAGTTGATAGTGTCTGCACAAGACATTCGGGTCAATCCGGTAAGCGTCGGTGCAGATCACGACTTGCGATCTGAGAACCAGTATAGGTCATGTCATTGTGATGCCACCTTGAGGTGACTCCAAACGGGGGCCTAGCAACTCATCTGACCTCCCAATGGACGAGTACCATGGGCACCTCCTGAGGCCTGGTCTCCACCCTCTACTACACCGTGTGTGTGTGTGTGTGTGTGTGTGTGTGTATGTGTGTGACACTCTGTGTGTGTGTGTGTGTGTATGTGTGTGACACTCTGTGTGTGTGTGTGTGTGTGTGTGTGTGTGTGTGAGAGAGAGAGAGAGAGAGAGAGAGAGAGAGAGAGAGTCGCAGCACGCAGCGTGTCATCGACCGGGAGCAGAAGGGCAGGTGCTAACCTCAAACAATTTTTTTTTTTATTATTTTTTTTTTTTAATTGCTCCGATCTATTGGTGGGGAGCATCACCTGCTGAAAAACGGGTCCAGCGTCCCTTACATATATCATTAATCATTTTGCAGCACTAGCTGGAAAACAGGTCCAGCGTCCCCTTCTTATAAGCATAGAGCGCCATTGGCTCTGCTCTGATCTAGTCCTAGAGAATCCAGATGCCTCTTCAGTCATTCAGAATGACCGCCAGGACAAAAAAGATAAACCTAGCACCTGTCCCTATAGACTTCCACCTATCTCTTTATACTTGCTAACCACCTTCCTCTCCCCCAAACCATCCTAATTCTACCAACGCCAGCGCAGAAGGAGGAAAAGGGTCAGAAAAAAAAACAGGTGATCTCAAAGAAGCTCCTGGATGGATAACAAATCATTTTTGGAAGGAGATATGGTAGTCCCGCTTAAAGGCCCCCTCATCCCCTTCCCCTCCTGGCCATTCCACCCTCCCCAGATTCCCCCCTGATACATCCCCCAACCATTCCAGGTTAAACTTTGAGATTCTCTGCATGATGTCCTTTTTTTGTTTAAATTGAATAAGTTTTAATTTTGTCTTTTCCCATTGTGCTCTGATTTCAGACTGGACAAATTGCAGGATTATATCAACCACCTCTTGCCTTCCGATTATAACTCCTTCCATATTGCTTATACATCTCTTAAGCCATAATCCCCATAGCACCGCTTTTCTGCCCACATTAAATAGGTTCTGTTGAAAGTCCGATAGCTCTACCCCAATAGGAGTCCGATGCCCTAGGAGAATCGCCCTCCAGTCCCATGGCCAGTCTATGTCTGTCAATTTCCTCTATACATAGTCCCATTCTCGCCAGAGCCATACTGAACCCGGACATTGTAGAAAAATATGCTCAATAGTTTCTCTGATCTTTCGACTTGGAAAGGCTTGACAGCATGATCTACACCATGGGTCTGCCTTACCTTTTTGCTCCAGGGAAGAGTGATCTATTAACCAATCATTTGTAGGTAGACATCTATGAATTATTTGCCATTGTAATGATGCAAACTTAGCTGGCCTTTCCTTAAGACCTTTGTACCACTTCAGTGGTTTGAGCAGTTCCTTATTTATATTTAGGTGTTTGTACCATCGTTCTTGTAATATTTCTGAAACCCCCACCTTAGGAAGTAACAACCTATAAGAAGCCTTTACACTTAGAGACGGCAATCTTAAGGGTTTGCTTCTCCTATTTGGACGCCATACCCATTCATCTGGATCCAGAGGTAGCTCCGGTATAGGCACCTGTGGTAAAAACAGTCTCCACCTCTTTGTCTTTGTGCAATAAAAAGCCCTTAAAACAGAAAAAAATGAATGTTCTGTTTGAATACAAGAGGCTTTCCTTTTCAAGATTTGAATAGAAGCACATGCTTTGTATGAATTGTATTCCAATAGAATGCATGTGCGTTTTATTGAAAGTGTCGTTCTATTCAAGAAAACTGGACTAACTTTTAAATTCCAGGCCCTGGGTGGCCGTGTGCCGTTTTGTTTTTCTTCGAGGACCACGGCCCATACCTGTCCTGCACCTACCTGCCCCCCTAGAAGCCTCTGCCTGTAATTTTAACACCCTTCCAACGACGATTGGGCCCAGACGAACGACCGGTATAACTGACCAAGACGAAAATGACTCAGGTGTATAAACACAACCCTACGGGTTGCAAACTACTCAGTGATTCATAAGACATACATGGTTATGCAATCTTTTACGTTCTCTATCATTCCATCATATGCAAGGCATCCGCAAATGTGCAAGGCATCCGCAAATGATGCATGAATGTCAGCAAGAGGAGATGACATAAGAGACGGAGATGTTTCTATCCCTCCCCCCACCGCACCCCCTGATTCCCCTGCAACTATCTGATTCAGTATTGTGTTTCTCCCTCGCTCAACACTGAACTGTTGAGTGGTTGTGTTCAGCCTTTTGTTTAGAATGATGACCTTGGGTCGATATGAGTCGATGGAATCGAGATTTCACTGAGAATGCTCCTGCCTTAGATCTGCTTTGCTGAGATTCCTAGTTTCTGACTCTGCGTGTCCTCCTCAGTAAGTCTGTGTATGGTTTGCTGTGATTAGTCAGTCTGAGGCAAGGACCCCACACTGCCCACAGGACCGCGGAAAGGAAAAACTTTGCCGCGGCACTGTTTCCAGGACCCCACAACCTGCCGCAAATGTCCTGGAAAAGGTGAAATTTCTTCCGCAAACCCTTTTCCAGGACCCCACAGACCGAAGATTGCGGCTTGGAAAAACATCAATTTGTGTTTTCACATAGTCCGCGGCCTGGAAAAGTCTCACGGGAGGATTCCTCGTCGCAATTTTGTGCCGACTCTAGAGGGTAGGGGGGAGGTCATGTCGTTCCCGGAAAAGACTCACGGGAGGCAGCAGCCAATAGCGATGAAGAGTGCCACAAAATGAAAAAAAAAAAAAAAAAAAACGGAAAAAAGAACAAAACAAACGACTGCCAACGGAAACAGGCAACGATTGGCTCAACTGGTTTCCAAAGGGTTTTCCAACTTGAAGCGCATTTGGTCCTCTGCGATGGGGTCCCGGAAAAAGTACTTTCCGACTTTCCAAAATGACTTGCCCACTTTTCGTGGCCAAATGTCTTTTCCATCCGCACCGCAGTGGGGTCCTTGCCTGAGTCTACTGCTGAGGGCTGAGGGTTGCTGTTGTTGTGTGCGCATGTCCGCGTCAGTGTGTGCGCGTGTGCATGGAGGGGCGTGTGTGCGTGTGTGTGTGGAGGGGGGTGAGCGCATGTGTGTGTGGACGGGTGTGTGCGCACGTGTGCACACGCACGCACCACACACACACACACACACAAGCACACACACAAACACAGACACAGAGAGAGAGAGAGAGAGAGAGAGAGAGAGAGAGAGAGAGAGAGAGAGAGAGAGAGAGAGAGAGAGAGAGAGAGAGACTGTGGTGTGGCAGCATCCTTGCCAGTTGTGATTATGCATTCAGATGCAAAACAGAAGCTCAAGTGCACGAGGGAGGAGGGCTTTGCCAAAGTGTGCAAGCGTGGCCTAGCACACACTCTGCCTCGTACGACAAAAAAAACGCAAGGAAGCAGTCTGGCGTAAACCGTTTCAGTAGATAACATTCTCGGACAGTAAACCGCCGGATGACATCCAGACACCTCTGGGACGAGGCTGCAGAAGACGAGGGCACTTGCCCGCTGCATTTTCTTTCCATGTCCAACTACTTCTACTCTTATAGACCTTGTTTGTCCAGTTCCTCTTGTTTTCAAGTTGCATTCTTCTGTTATGGGACACTGGACCCGGTTCCCAGCAATAGCCGAAACTGGGTAATGTCTCCATCAATCCCGGTGAAACGGTATTCACCAGTACGCAGTAGCTGATGCAGATCCCAGGGCTCGATCCCTAGTCCCCACCTTACCTGTGTACAGTATCTATGTCGACCCTCAGAGTTGAACCCGTGACAGGTCGAGCAGTAGCTGTAGCTGTCTCGAAGGGTCAAGGTCGTAGCTGCTGCAGTCTCTCTTCCTCCTCCTCCTCCTCAGCTACAGCTGTCTCGAAGGGTCAAGGTCTACAGATCGAACCTGTGCATTTGTAACAGTCGGTAGGTTGTTGTAGGGTCCATAGGTAGCAGGGGTTCGATCTGTAGACCTGTTGAGTAGGAGTCCAGTCAGGTCTAGCAGTCGTAGCTGTAGCTGTCTCGAAGGGTCAAGGTCGTAGCTGCTACAGTCCAGAAAGGTCAAGGTCGTAGCTGCTACAGTAACGAAAAGCCAAGTCTACGGCCTTCCTGAAGGTCCCAGTAGTGGCCTTTCGAAGTTGCCCACATTAAGGCTGAGGCAAGTGGGCAAGTGGTGAGGCAAGTGGGCACGTGGTGGAAGTCTACCGTGCTGAGTCAACAGTCCCAGTCCCCAGTCAGTCCTTGTCCAGTCAAGCAAGTACTGCATGGGACTGTGCACTTGGGGCATGGGAAAGGGCCAGACCAACGAGCTGCAGAAGTATAAATCAAGAGTCAGCGTCCAGTCATTCATTCATTCCTGCGTGAGCCATGTGGAAGCGCTGCCACAAGCGACTTGTGCGAGGTGGTCTGCAGTGAGCCCGAGGACGAAGTGGGCGAGAGAAAAGGAGTGTAGCCATAGCGATAGGGTAGTAGCGGCCATAGCCGCCATAGCTGTAGTTGGAGTTCAGTGTGTGTGTGTGTGTGTGAGTGTGTGAGTGTTCAGAGTATCGCGTGTGGGATATCCAGGGTGATCCTGTGTATGCGAACAGACTCGCAGAGTTGTGTGGGTGCTGAGTCGCCATAGCCATCGAAGTGAACTTGTATCTGATCTGTGTTCTCGGCTACCATATCTCTGAGTTCTGAGTGGGCGCTTGTCTGAGTGGGCGCTTGTCGCCAGTTTGCTGCACACCTGTTTGCATGCATGAGAGTGTGAATGAAAGTGAGTCTGATTGCACCGGTTGAGATGTGGAGGTAATGTCTCCAGGCCTCCTATAATGAGTAGCAGGACATCAGTCATTGCGTTCAAACACGAACACACTGGAAAGCAGCATACACAAGCACACCACTCAGGAAATAGAAGAATACCGAGCGCAGGTAATTATGAAAGATAAACATGAAGTACGGTGATGTCGGGCGAAAAAAAGACCCAACACCGTGTTTCTGCCGGTCGCCCGTCCGGCGTCATCAGGGGTCGTACCTAGCGCAGGATAGTAAAACTAAAATTCTACGCGTACTTATACCTACGGAAATCCACAAAACACAAGTACCCAGGTCAATCACCAAGTAGCACTACTAAAGGTTCCCTGGTAACAGATCACTGGTTCGAAACCCTACAGGCACAAAAAGCGAATTCAAACATACGCCCGGACGTATCAAACGCTCGTTCATGGCTCAAGTCCTGTACGACCAAGTTCGTATCTGGTACTGCCTAAAATTTCTACCTTCTCCGCATTACCAAGTAACAAGTCATAAGTTCAAAACAGTGGAACCAATGGACCATATCGGGATCTACACACATCGGGAGCTAACAGAGGCACTGATACCCTCTCAGTCAGCGCCAATCAACACGTCGTAAGTTCGAACCAGGAGTACCGAGGAACTACATCCAAGCCCACACACAGTATGAACTACCAAAGATAGTAGTGCCCTCGTCCCAACTTGTCATCACTGTTGCTCTTTTATTATCTTGAGGCTTTTTCTGATTTGATTTGTTTGGCCTCACAGCTCTCTCTCTCTCTCTCTCTCTCTCTCTCTCTCTCTCTCTCTCTCTCTCTCTCTCTCTCTCTCTCTCTCTCTCTCTC
>BFEA01000205.1:1731087-1745019 GCA_003427395.1 Chara braunii | reverse complement strand
TTTTTTTTTTTCGGGGGGGGGGGGAGGAAAGGATCAATCTTTATTGATATGAAAGCTGGGATCGGGCCCGGCTTCCCTTGCAAAGGTTGCCGCAGCTATGAGCTGAGCAAGGCTCTCCGGCCAGGCAAAGCTCATGCCACGACTGTTTCAGCGAGTATTGATCTGATGTTCTGCAGCTCTCTACAAACAGGTCCTTTTTGCTAAGTTTTTCATTACTGGTCCAAATACGGTGCAACGGAATACAGATATACCCTAAAGCACGTACATATCAGGCAAAAAGAAAAACTAAGAAAAAAGTAAAAATTCAGGTAAATATGGGAGTTTCGGTGAAAAATTCGCCAAAATTCGCTGAATTTTGGGCCTTCCATTAACCGCTTCTCAAACACAGGGAGGGCCTTCAGAGTTCAAACATGATATCTCAAGGCTGTCCCTCTTTTCCATACCCTGAAATTTCATGTATATGCGAAAACACCCCCAAAAGATGTGGGTAGAGTGGAACACCCATCATCTCAAATGTTTGGGAAATGCACCTTCGTGGTAAACATTGAGGTAGGATAGTGGAAGTAGGGGTGCTCCGGGAAAGAAATTACAAGTGTTGTAGGTCGGAAGGTTGTCTCATAGGAATAGGGCCCTCTATATGGACCATCGGGATAGCCACATGGCCGATTGCCTAAGATAACTTTCATGTGTCCAGAGTCTGACCTCGACAACAACCTGGGCTTTTTATTAAAGAAGAAGAAGAAGAAGATTATTTTTATCCCCGTCTTTTTCTCCAGCTGCCATGTAATTTGACCGGTGGATCCTAGAGACTTATACTGACCCCATTATCCCTATTGGGGTGATTCTGTTTCATTGCACAGATATACCACCAAAATGGGATATCAATTTGTCCAGCCAGACAGTGGATGTTAAACCACCAGTGCTTTCGGGCCACTTTCTTCCGGGGCTCCGAATGCCCTGCGTGCCTACCTTCTTCCCCCAAATACAACGTACGGTCATTATAGCTGTATTTGGGGTATCTTTCAGTCTAAATACAACTATAATGACCGTACGTTGTATTCGGGGAAGAAAGTAGCTTTGTCGAACCTTCAGTGCGACTTCTTTTGCCTTTTCACTGACACCGGCAGACAATGTGGTCCAGTAGCCCGGAAGCGCGATTAATGCACCACAGTCCTGTAAGATTTGCCAAATGAGCAAACAACCATAAGGAACTTGATCGTTTCACAATTGGCAGGTCTATTAGAGGTTTCGATAGCTGTAAGAACGCCTCGACTAAACACCCCATTGAGTCAATTATCCAGCCGGTGCCCATCCAGTGCTTAGACACAATTTAGTTAAACCACCAGTACTTGGCCCATACATCGGTCGCGGGGCCTTAACGTTAACGCACCATGTTAACCAGGCCTTGGGGGCTACCAGACAACAATGTCTGGTAGCGCCAGTCAAAAAAACAAAAAGAAGGGTAACTTCAGTAGAGTCACAAAAATGAGTTATAATTGCACTATGGGACAAGGTACAATTTGCAATTGCAGTTCGGACACCCACCCTGGTCAAAAAGCTGGGTTGTATACACTGCCTGAACTGCAACTTGAAACTGTATCTTGGCCCATAGTGCAATTATAACTTATTATTGTGACTCCCTCGTAGTTTCCCCAACAAAAGAAGTTGTACTGGCGGTTCGATAGAGCTTGGCGCGTAGGGTGTTTTCAGCCCCGAAGAAAAGTGTCTTGGAAATTACTGGTGGTTTAAAGTGCAAATGAAAGGGTCTTCATTAAACATTGGTAGCTTTATCCGGACCTGCTGAAGATATATGCCGATCAGGGGCAACATCCTCAACTTTAGATAGATGACACAACGAAGAAATTAACACGAAGAAGATAACATGAGTTTTAGCTTCATAACACTGTCATCTCCTCTCAATCCTTCCCTCAGCGTATCACACTGCAAAGGAAACCCAATCCCTCCACTCAGTATGCCATGCAGATTGAGGCATAAAGCCTACTTCCTTACCTTAGTTATACTCAATTACCTTTGTTTAGTATTCCCCACTCGGACCGCAGCACGGTCTTCCTCCCACAGGAGGTATTTCCCAGTGGTAACTGACATGCAGATTTTTCCCGCTTCGGGCCTAAAACCCCGCGTCAAAATAACCCTGGCTTTTCTCACAAAGCGTTCTCCCTTTGGTGGAAACGTGTTGCACCACGGTGCGAAATAAAATAAAGGGGTAACTTCAGTAGAGTCACAAAAACGAATTATAATTGCACTACGGGGCAAGATACAGTTTGCAATTGCACTTGGAGCACCCTACCTGACCAAAAATCTGGTTTAGCTGGTTTGTATACATTGCCCAACTACAATTCGAAATTGTATCTTGGCCCATAGGCCCCATACTGCAATTATAACTCATTTTTGTGACTCCCGCGTAGTTTCCCCTAAAATAAATTCAGATAAATTCATTTGGCCGAAATTGGCCAAAATTTGAATTTCAATCGCACTTCTGTGCACCGTAAGCAGGTCGAGGATCTTTCTAGAGCATACGCCGACGATCTTCTGTCGGGCACATCCCGCAGTATACGAGATTTGTCATTTGTCATCTTTACTGGTGTACACTAGGCACACCTGGTCAAGTAGCCACCCCACATGGGGTTCTCATCACGCCTCTTCATCACTGTAAGCCTGCAATGACCAAGCTCTCTGGGTATGTTGATTTCTTCAATTCTTCGGTCAGGGTAAGGACAACACAACAAATAAAACGCTCATCTGAAATATGCAGAGAACCTTGTTGGCCACTCTTGCAAACTTCACAGTTTGTGGTTCGTACGAGGCAAAATATTTGTACGTACGGTACTGGAGCTGTTCGGGCGACCAAATTCTCCCCGCATTCCTGAATTCGTGGGCCATGAGGGACCGTGGCAGGCCCCACGACCATTCTGGTTTCCAAGAAGTCCAGGACACCAATTCCTGGATCTGTCCTTTCCAATGTCAAGCAGCTTGGGTAGCAGCCCAGCACTAAGTCTAGAGATTCCTCTGTCCTTTGATTACCTTCTGGGCCATCTCTTTTAAGAAACGAAAAGAGGAGCAAGTCAACAATGTACCCCTTTCCAGTTATGAAATGAGCGTCCACATCGAGGGCCACAACAAACCTGTTCTACAGGAACATGCACATGACACATCCAAGCGGTGGACTCGCTCTGCTAGCCATAGGGATACCTCTTCTTTGATGCAACATAGCAGAAAATGTTTTTCAGTTGAAAATTCATCAGTTGGATTAGCATTTTTAACCGTATTGATTTCCAACCCGCTTTCCCATGGGATTTCCCAAACGTGACAGTTTTGTTTTCCGACTATTAAACCTGATCCATTTGATCCCTTTATTTTTTAAAACACCCACAATCCAAGCAACGACATTGCAAATTTCTTCATGTGGCAGCTGAATGAACATTTTCGCAATGTCGTAGGTGCGGGCAATGACATTAAGGTTCTTTGACCTGCTGCACTTTACATTTATTTTGTACACAACATCGCCCAAGGTTTTGAGGTTGACGTGACTCGGTGGTACTTTCGACTGTCTTAATGGTTCATTCAATCCAAGAGACAACACACATGAGGCAACACGACAAGGATTAAGGTAAAAAACAACAATAAGTCTCCTCTTATCTTTGTTTTTTTTTTTTACCGTGATGTAAGCATGTTGAAGGACGCCATGTACATCCCAACAACCAAACTATGTTAAACCATACGCCTTCTATTTTTCCTTAATACCCAATAAAACATACCTCTTTTTCGTATTAACAGACTCATAATTGTCGTTTTGCAGGTACATCATGATCTTGCACAACCCTTCGTCATACCTTTTGGGGCATTCAATCCAAGTCTCACTCGGATTATGATCCAGGGGAGAGAAGATCAGTCATGCGAACGCCTGCTTCACTCCCTGAACATATTCGTTAAAAACACAGCCAACGAGTTCCTTTTACCCTAGTTCATTAGCCCTCACAACATGAATCTTAAATGTGGAATTGATCAACCCCATTCTTTGTAGGGTACCAAGTGCCTCGTTACATGTCTTATTCACTCCCTCTTTAACGACAAAAGTCCCAAGGAAACCAGTTCTTCACAACATTCTTAACTCGATTTTTCGATCGTCGTCACAACCATATTTACACAGGGGTCTAATCCAAACTTGCGCTTAAACATGTTGGTCAGGGAGTCGCGCACTATTTGTCGGCCTCATTTGCGATTGATATATTTTACTGCATTATTTAATTCAATTAGTTCTTTCAAACTCTATATAAGCAAATCTTTTCTCTTCCAAGGAGCCCTGGGCAAGACAATAAACTCAACCTTCCTTACTTCTCTTTTCGCGCACGTACGAAACAGTTCAGTAATAAACCAATCCCCTCTCCTCAATCATGTACTTACGTATTTTCACAATATATTCTGATAATTCAATCGTATGTTTAAAAACCCGAATAATAGGATGATCAACCGCCAAACCTTCATCCATCTGCCACCTGCAATGTTAGAACTAGGGATCTGCCTACGTTTTTTTTTTTTTTAAGGAGTTTGAGGATTTTCAGCAGGGCGGCTTCATTTTCCATAATTATTCTTTTACAGTTAAAAAACACAGGTTTGAAGACTATATTTTGAAACAACCCACACTTCCTGCATTTCCGTTGCTTGCCACGAGGTCACAATTTATAATTTTTTCCCTTTTCTTCCGACCTTGCTCGTTCAAACCTGGATTAAAACTCTTAGTAATAGCTTGTTCCAAGTAATCAATAGACGATTCATGACCGAACCAAATTGGTATTGAAACATAGAATTATGTTTCAATGTTCCGCAACAATGAGTGAACCTTTTGTTTACTGTCCCCGTGCGCAGACAGACCATGCTAACATCATTTATCTTTCAACAAACAAATTATTTTCTCATAAACAAGTTTGTGAGAGAGAGATATCAAGACATAGATACAATAGTCAGCATTCAAAATGTTTTCCCAATCGCCTCATGACATTCGTAACCAATATGCCACGTAAGCTTTTTCTTAGGCGATATCCCCCCTTAGGCAGGCGAGTAGGATAATAAGTACATATACACGCAAGAAGCAGACACAATAGATTGTTAACAAACAACTTCAGTCTGGCGATATGATTTGCAACCCAAGATAGTGACCGCAAACTCCCACCACTCAGTTTCCCTTGAAGGGATTTCAATTGGAGTCAGACAATTTCTCATCCCGATCCTATGCGCAGTCTGGTCTCTTAGATGTCTCACCGATCTTCGAGTTTTTCTCCTCCCTTCATAGATTTGTATACTCCTATAAGTCGAGATGAGCTAGTTCTCGTGTACCTATCTCCTTTCATAAGTATTGAATGCGTTTCTCCTTGCATAACTCCTGAACCTTATGTAGTGAAGAGAACATTAAGACTCGAGTCGAATCTTCATGTATGTTGCGAGACTTCCTTCGTCGTTGTCCTCTTCCTCTTTGGTATCGATAGCATTTTGCGCGACATTGATATCTTCAGTATCACCCTCAACAACTGCAGACTTCGGGGCTTGGTTTTATGACATGCGTTTTTCCCTTCGTGTCTCCAATACGCTGCATTAGGGCAGCCAACATCCGTTTGATCCCCGAAAACTCACTGTTGTTTTTAAACTTTATATGCAGGTTTTGTTTCACACCATCGACACCCTCATCATCTAAGGAAATATCAATCCTCTTCAGAAATGACTTCAAGCTGCCCCACGATTGTGACTTGACGCGTGCTGCAGAAGGTGAGTTCTTAAGAGGAGTGCGAGCACCAACTCGCTACCTTTTCTCATTGCTCGATGCCTCCTTGCTCTCCTTCTCTTTTTCACTCATATTGTCCTTCCTCAATTTTTCCAATTCAGGAACAACAATCTTTGTCTTCTTATTGATTTCCTCGAGCTTCTCGGTGACCAGCTTCAACGAGTTTCTGAAGGTTGTCACCCAGACCTTCATCTCCTCCTGTTTGTCATTCACTCGAGGTTCCGAGCGACTGTTCTTCGCGGGCAGCTCAACAATTTTCACGTAGCTCCAACGAGCCACTCCAATCTTGTTTTTCACCTCCTCCAATGCTTTATTCATCCTAATGCCTTCCAATTTCCAAAGTATCCATATACTCGTTAGTGAAATACGCCCGGTTACCTGTGCATTTATAGATGGTCCTTTCCGTCCGCCTGAAGCATCCCCATCATGTCCAAATTGTTGATTAGCCAGCATGAGCATGTGGAGGGGGTGAAGGAAGATGAGGGGGAGGGGTTGGGGGAGTAGCATTAAGAGAGATGGGTAACCATTGCAGAGCCACCCATGGGCCATTGACTGACCAGTGTCCAGTATCGGGTCAGGGGTGCACACCCCAGTAACCTTACGGTAACACTTGGTACTGGATAGTCGCTCTCTACGGTGGCATGATTGGAGCAAGTAGCGTGTGCACACCCACGTACAGGTTGCTATAAGCCTGCAGTGGAACTACCCCGGGCAGGGATGAATTACCTCCTGACGCTAGATTAACACCTGAGTACTGTGAAGTGTCACTCACCACTGCTTGGTTTTGCACGCATTCATTGCTTGCGATCCCATCCATCCTGTAGCGCCTGTTGTTCGACCACTTCCTGCATCTACTGCCAGACTTATTGCTTTGCCCTCTCCCATACATTCTATTAAGAAGAATTACTGAAGTGAAACCACAACCAATGCTAAATCCTACGACTATCTCTATAACTTACATGATCTTCAAAGGTTGTCGCTGCAAATGCAGTCGATGTTACCACCATTCCACGACATGGAAGATATACCCAGTAACTTCCAATTGATACGCGGACGACTCTCAAATAGTGCGCAATTCGCTCCTACACAACCACCCCAAGGATGTCGACTCCTGTGATTGCACGCAAATCCCGCCTCCGATTAGCACAAGAGCTCACGCATATTCAATCGGCAACAACCGCACCCTTCACGGGTTGAGATGGGTTATATGATGACCTACACGTCGAACTGAAGGCAATGCATTTACTGCACTACACAATTGTAGCACTCTTACATATACGGGAAACAAAATTTGTCGTGTTACATGCTATACTTGACACTACTTGTGGTTGTGTGAATACGATAAAAAAACTTCGTTTTAACTGTTTCAGTACAACAGTCGAGAGGTCGTGGAATACATGAAGCAACACACAATTGAAATCAAGCAAAAATGTTAACTTTACAAGCAATTGGTAGGTAATAATCAATGAAAATAACCCATCGAAGAATAATTCGGTGGGACAAAATAATAATATAGTTAAACTAATCACAACACAACGCATGAACGAATTCACTTCATGAAAATGAAACCCTAACTTCGTTACGGAGTCACGGCAGCGTTGACGCTAAGGTTGTAGTCCATGAAAGAGATTACACAAAATAAAAAAAGTTAACAGGAAGAAGATAACATGAGCTTTAGTTTCATGGCGCCGTCATCTCCTCCCAATTATTCCCTCAACGTATTATGCTGCTAAGGAAACCCATTCCTTCCACTCATTACGACACTTTCATGGTGCCATCATCTCCTTTCAATCCTCCCCTCAACGTATCACATTGTTAAGAAAACCCAATCCTTCCACTCATTACGCTATTCAAATTGAGGCATAAAGTTTACTTCCTTACCTTGTTTATATTGAATTACCTATGTTTAGCATCCTGCAATTGGACCCCAACACGACTTCCTCCGACATGAGGTATTTCCCAGTAGTAACCGACCTGCAAATTTTTCCCGCTTCGGGCCTAAAACATCGCGTCAACTTGAAAATATCCCCGACTTTTCTCACAAAGCGTTTTCCCTTTGGCCAGGCTTGGTGAAAACGTGTTGCACCGCAATGTAAAATAAAATAAATTCACTTGGACCAAATTTAAAGTTCAATCATCGTAAGCAGTTGAAGGACCTTTCTAGAGCATGCATCAGTGATCTTTTCTCGGACACATCCAGTAGTATGCTAGATTCGTCATCTGTCGGCTTGTTTTTCCCTTTTTTTTTATTGATTTTTATTTTTTATGTTTCCGGTTTGATTTATTACAACTATTATTAACCTTGTGACTACTTCTGTTTTTGTTGTGCTTGAGAAACTGTTGCGGAACACAAATCAACCTCTCATTGGTGGGAACTTTGCATTGGACAAAGTAGCCTTTTGGACTGTGGAAGTCGATTACTGGCAGCATGCAAAATTAGAAAATGGTTTTGTGCTTTGTACCTTTTTTTATCGTCTTTTGTTGTTTGTACATTATAGTTGCATTGAAAGATTATTGGTAGCATGTCAAATCTTAAAATGGTTTTGTAGCTTCCATATTACTGTGAGATGGTTATTTGATGACTCGATTTATTTTTTGTTTTTTAGAACTTTTCCTTCTTTTTTTTTGAAGGACAATCTCGTTCATTTTTTTTTTGAATTTCTTCTCATTTTTTACAGTAATTTGTAAAAAAAGGAAGCTTGTGGTACTATTGGTAGCTCCAGGCTCGACGAGCTACCTTATCGGTAGGCACATGCTCGAAGTCGATAGCTGAGTGAGGTATTGGTGGTTCAAAAAAAAAAGAAAAAAAAAAAAACCCTTTGGGATTTAAATCTTTGCGATCTACCTTTGTCAGAGTGTTGCGCAAGTTTGTATTCTGCCCCTGAAAAGGGTACAACACAAACTCAACCACCCTTGAGTCCGAGAGGGCATCTCACAAACTTCTGAAATTTCAAAGAGGTATTCCGGTGTACCCCAGGACCACCAGACCCGCACGGCACACGGGCCGCAGTGTCCGACCGTGCAGCGGGGCCCGGTCTGGGATAAGTTGGACCCACCTGCACGGGTGACCCGGGCAAGTAAAAAAACAACCCTTTTTTTTTTTTTTTTGGAATCGGGGCTGATTTGCGCTCCCCGAGATCCTACAGAATCCGTAGTCTGCCGATTTTTCGGGGAATTTGGTTTCGGCCCTTTTGGGGGTTTGGGGGTTAGGGTGGTGCAAGGGTTTTGGGTGGGGAAGGTGGGCAAGGTTGGGCCAGGATGGTGTTTGTGTGCAACCGGTTGCTCCTAACTGATGAAGGAACCGGTTGCAAGACGAACGGAGGAAGGAGGAAGGAGGACGACTAAAGGTGGAGGAGGAGGAGGAGGGAGGAGGGCGACGTAGAAGGCCGCGTTTATATTGTGAAGGAGGATAGAAGAGGAGAAGAAGAAGAGGAGGAAGATGAAGAAAAAGATGAGAACGGGGACGGAAAACAGGAAGAAAAAGAAGAGAAGAAGAAGAAGAAGAAGAAGAAGAAGAAGAAGAAGAAGAAGATAAAAAGGAAGAGTAGAAAAGGAAGAGGAGGAAGAAGAAGAAGAAGAAAGCAATGGCGGGAAGAGAGGACAAGCTTCAAGTCCCTCTCCCTCTCTCTCTCCCTTTTTTTTTTTTTTTTTTTTTTTCTTTTTTTTTTTTTTTTTATCCCAACCCTAATCCAACCCTTGTCTCTTATACACATCTAGATGTGTATAAGAGACAGGCCGTGAGTTTATGATCCGGAAGAAGAAGACGGAAGGGAGGGAAGTTAGTGGAGATAACGATAAAACCGGGGGAAATAAAGTGGTGCGTGTGGTCGGAAGTGGGGAAATCACGGCACCGCGGATCGCTGGTCGTGGCACAATGGAACTCCCTGGNTTTTTTTTCCTTCATCTTTTCTTCTTCATCCCAACCCTGATCCAACCCTGACCCAAGTCATCCCCAACTTATCCCGCCCCATCCCGGTCTATCCCCAACCAATCCCAACCCATCCTGACCCATCCAGACCCTATTGCGACCTATTCCAACCCCCTCCAGTGGCATCCCGAGCTATCATGGCCCCAACCCGACCCTCCCCCACCCTATTGCGGCCTATCCCGACCCCCTCTAGACATGATCAAGACCCCATCCCGGTGAAAACCGTCATGCACAAACGACTCAGAGCGCAGGGGAGGCAACATCCATGGAAGCGTCCATGACCTTGACAGGGTAGCGAAGGAGGGACAGAGGGGAGGGGGATGCTGCCTCTCTCTCTCTCTCTCTCTCTCTCTCTCTCTCTCTCTCTCTCTCTCTCTCTCTCTCTCTCTCTCTCTCTCTCTCTCTCCCCGAGACAGTCAAAGAAGAAGAAGAAGAAGAAGACGAGGAGGAACGATGGAAGGCTTCAACCTCAGAGATGGCAGCAACAGCAGTAGCTAATATGATGGTCACAACAGCAACGATGACGATGATGGCAAGGATGACGATGACGATGACGATGACGATGACGATGACGATGACGATGACGATGACGATGGCGATGACGACGGGGACGATGACAAGCGATGATGACCACGGTGGCGATGGACCTGCAGCAGGCGGCGGATTGGGTAGGAGTTCAAATTCAAACTCCCCACTTCGAAAGCGGGGGTTCACACCGCGGCGCGGTAGCACGGGGGGAAAGCCAACGTCCTTCGGCCGCCTTGATCTGGGATGTCGATCTGCAAGATCAACACCCCAGAGGGCACAATTTCGAAAAAAAACAACAACGAGGGCCTGCGGGCCCTTGTTTTGTTTTTTTTCAGACCCAGTTTGTCTGATAGGGGCAGGGGTACCCCCTCAGGCCACCAGCGCCAAAATACTCCCCCTATATTTTTTTGCGCTAAGGGCGCCCGGTACGAGCCCGGCCTACCCCCCTGGCTGGGCCACCCGGCCAGGACCCGTGCCAGCCGCAGCGACCCGTGCCGCAAGGCTGGTACCCCAGCTCTACCCACATGTTTTAGGGATGTTTTAGTATATACATGAACTTCCAGGGTTATTTCGCAAATTTTGTGAATTTTCAGGGTTATTTTGCAAGATTTCTCTTGGCACGTGGCCTCAGGGACAGTGTTCAGCTTGCCCAGATTCTCTGTTTCGGGCCATATATCTGTCTAATCGAGGGTAGAAACTAAGGACTCCCGTAGGTGGGCCTTGGCCCTGACAGAGCCCAATCACAGATTTCTGATCACGGATCTGCATCTCATATATACATATGCATATCTGGGTCTTGGTCCCACTAGCAAATAGGATCGGATCGATTCCCTGAATCTGGATGAGGTTATGGAGATGTGCAGGAAATGGAGATTGAACTTCTTTTCTGCATCTCTGCGTAAAACACATCCAGATTCAGGAGCTCGATCGTATCCTTTTTGCTAGTGGGACCTCGGCCCTGCATATAATGATTATATGGTCCAAACAAACAGACAAATAAGAAATCTGGCAGGAATTGAACTGTCCTGCCTATCATAGGGCCTCTCTCGACTACTCCATGCACAAAAGACGAAAACTATGCCGGTGCATCTAAGGGGAGATTCTCTCATTTTGCACATTTGGTGAGCAGTGGAGCCAGACGCATAATTTTTGTTCTTTTTGTTTTTTGGGAAGCCAGACCCATAATGCTCGGCCCTCACTGCACCACTCACGTTCTTTGTCGCATTTCTTCCTTCTCACACATGTGGTCATAACAGAGCAATCAGCTTCAAGATATTACTCATCAAACGTGCCACGAAAGGAAACACAATCAAAAAGAGCGTGTGAAGTTTGCCACGCGTCTTTCCCATTCCTTTTGTCTTTTCAAGTCTGAGTTGTGCAGCCCGAGAATAAACAAGCCCCATGGGACTGTGGTCACATGACCATTCCTTTCTGTCTTGTTGGCTGCTGCAGCCCACATGGATTCCCCCATTTATGGAAACTGCTGATCACGCACATGAATAGTACAGAGGTGTGGATTCATGAACAGTACACCCCCACTGGCGGCCCCACCCCATCTCTGACTAACCCTGTTAATCTCTGACTACCGCTGTTGGGGCGGGGGGCCAACATGAATTACCTCTTTTGCGAGGCCCTATGCTTGCAGGGGTCCCCTCTCTATAGTCGTAGGAGTAGTGGTAGGAAGGTAGTGGAAGGCCAAAAACGAATTTGAGAGAAGAACATAGTGTAGTCTAGAAAAAGAAATTGAAAGGGGGTAACCAAAAAAAAAAAAAAAGGTAGCTGTTGATACATGAATTGTCCAGACATGTAGCTGTTGGTAAGCTGATGGTGTGCTTGAATCCTACAATCACTAAGGGCATAGGGTCTCGCTGCACTACTCTACTTCGCGAAAATTCGGAGAGTTATGCATCCCTGCACTAACTCTACTTCAGAACCCCAAAAGAAATTCGGAGAGCTGTCAGAAACCACAAAAGAATTGCACTCTCCGACGCCGGAGAGTGCCCAGCCTGCAAAATCCGTTACTCGGATAGACCTTCGAAGGAACCACCGATTTGCTCCAAATCTGGAGAGTGAACCTTGAGTCTGGGCAGACAAACGGGGACTTTGAGCTGTCGTTTAGTACCCTCAATAGTTGTAGAGTCTGCGTTTGTAGAGTTAGTGCAGCGATGACCCAAAATCCGAGAAATCGGAGAGTCTGACAACTCTCCACGTAGTCTCCGATTTCCTGGAGAGTGGAGAGTAGTGCAGCGAGACCCATACTCAAACGGGGGCGTATATCAAGTCGAATACAACTCCAAAACAGGCCTCTTGCTGGAAGAGCCTCAGCGACTGCTCCTGTGGAGAAAGGAAGGATCAACCCCGCTCCATCCATCTGCAACTATTGGTTCCATGTATTTGTACCTTTGGGTGCCCGTGGGGTCACACGGGCCTTCTGTTGCCCGAAAGGACAGAGTAGCGGCCCTGGCACTTGCACCTCACAGGAACTGGCCGTAGTCACACTGCTTACCCCAAAAAGTATGTGAAGTTCCCCCCCCCCCCCCCCTCCTCTAATGCTGAAATGACACGAGGGCTGTTTTCCTTGTGCACAAATTTCTTCAATCACCTCAGGAAATAAAAAATCGAAAAGACTTTTAAGTCCACCTCCTAAGGTGGTCTCAAATTGGGTCCTCCGCGGCCCTGCAGGCCAGTGACGTTTGGGTCACCAAAAAGGGCAATTGAGTAGCGGGAGAACCCAATGTGACTCAAAACCTGCCTCAAATTTTGCAACTTCACCGGGGGATTCCCATGAGGTGCCCCAAGGATTTCCCTGATCTGTTTCCCCCTTCTGAGGTAGCCCTGTTCGAGTTACAGTGGTTACCTGGGTTGGGTCAGTTCAATGATGATACCTCAAGCAAGTGGCGTGGATCAGTTGGTTAGGCACACAAGCGGCGTTCTGGAGGTTGTGCATTCCACCCCCTCCAGTGTTAGTAGTGCTGGTAAGAGCAGCCACCACTAGCACCTGGGTAGAGGCTCCATCTATTGGTGGGCAGCATCGCCTGCTGGAAAACGGGTCCAGCGTCTCATATACAGAATGAATTTGGAGTAGCATGGGTGTACTGAACCGGGAAATAGCTTGCATATGTTCATTTTCAGTGTGCCTTATGCTCGGGGGTAGTTCCCCGTGCGGCTCACGGCCTACTTCCCCTTGCGCTGCACCAACCCCCAGATGTGTGTCATGAAGCGGAGGGGGAAAAAATATGTCCCAGAGGGATAAAAAAGGACATAAAATGTCTTTAGGGGTAACTACGCGGCAGTCGCAAAAACAGTTTAAAATTGCATTCGGAACACAAATGTTGCAGCCCAGTCAGGCCCAAGTTTGAAATGCAGTTCAAACTCGGCCTTACAGACGGGTCCCACCACAGAGTTTGAGGCTTGAATCGAGTCAGCCACGTTGCCCATTCTGCCCCTGGGCCATTTGCCCTGTGGAACAGGTGCAATGTGGCCCAGTAGACCGGTATCGGCCCACAGTTCGGAAACTCTCTTCTGCAATGTGCATGAATATGCCCGGATTGAGTCCACGAATGGGCAGTACCAGCCCACGGACAGGATGCATGTGACTTCCTCCTGCCATCTCTGTTTCTCTCTCTCTCTCTCTCTCTCTCTCTCTCTCTCTCTCTCTCTCTCTCTCTCTCTCTCTCTCTCT
>BFEA01000205.1:1718225-1729147 GCA_003427395.1 Chara braunii | reverse complement strand
GAGAGAGAGAGAGAGAGAGAGAGAGAGAGAGAGAGAGAGAGAGAGAGAGAGAGAGAGAATGGAACAGTGTGAATGAATCTGATGCAGCTTACCAGACCAAATTCATTCGGGCGTAATTTCGGCCTGCAAATGTCGAATGTATCCAGACCATTAGCAGCCCCGGATGCATTAAGAAATTAAGGGGACGTACGTTGGCTGAAGAAATAGAACCAAAGAAGGTAGGAGGGAGAGGGAAGGAGGGATGGTGGGGGCTCAGATGGACAACTGGATGGCCGATTACCGTGGGTGACTATCATTGTCTTGTATACCTGTGACGCCCATGGGGCAGGCTAGCTGGCATGGGGGAAGAGCCCAAAATGCTATTTTGTACCAGATAGCGGGCAGCACAGCATTGTTAACGGCTAAAGCCCTGCCCACTAGACGTTTCTGCTTGGCCATTGCTCTGATGACAGTTTGGACCAAGTGGTCTCCGTTATCTTTGGGTGGGCCCATTGCTGTGAGCCGCACTCCCAACACCCGGATGGCTTCTTCATTCGGTTGCCAGACCGCCGTGATGGAGAAGATATGGATTGTGTCAGGCAAAACTTTCATACTTTCGGTGGAGGCTTTGATTGAAACAGTGAGGTCGTCCACAAATAGGCAGGTAACCGGAATTAAGTGGGATGGGAGTTCAGGGATGGGTAAGAGACGACTTTCCTGCTACCGGTAGCCTCTGGTAGCTTGAGGCTCGGCAGGCTCGGCATACCGGTACCCGGAGGGTCGGACTTGATAGCTGGGAAAGGTAGTGGTCGTTTAACACTAGGGTAGGACAGGTGGGGTGGGGGTGCACCAGGGCAAAAACGATGAGAGGAAGGGTGGATGGGGTCTTCAGAGGGGTTCATCTGGACAATTGAATGGCCGATTACCGTAGGTGACTGTCATTTGTCTAGTATCCCTGTGACGCCCAACCTCATGGCCAGTGCGACTTCCAGATCGGAGTGGGAGCGGGCCCAGAACTGGGATCTCCTGTGTCAAGGTTCCAAGGACAAAGATGCAAAGGGGTTCGAATGAAGAAGGGGCTGTCTCAGTTGAGGGCTTCATGACCGGGTACTGAGAATGAACGGGTTTGGCACCTAGGACGAGTCCCTATGCGGTGTACTGGAGGAACACGAATTCACACAATGGGTGTCTCGTGGCCCGGTACACGGTGCCTGCAGGATTTATAAATATGAGAGTCTGACGTGGACGGTCCATGTCGAGGGCGATGTTCTTGACGCTTAGCTTCGGTACAAGCCCGCCAGACGGTAGGGGTAGTCCGAAGTCATGATCGGAAAGAGACACTGAATTCCATGCCATGACCGTTCCTATTGATGCAAAAATATACCTACAACCCAGACAGGGGTGAGTTATGCGAGTGCGTGTATACGTGACGGGCCGTTTTGCTGGCTGGCCATAACGTATACATGGGCTCGCATAAGATCCGTTCACCAAACAACCCAAGGCGACCGACTTCATTATTTCCCATTGATTCTAGCAAATTGCTATCACGCATGAATCCATGCTCTCCAATCATTTTATCTTCCAACATAAACAGGAAGTATGCATACAAAACTTTAGACGATCAAGCCGTAGTCATGATACACAACATCATTCATAAAAGGAAAGAGATATGAGAGATACTTTGACGAAAGGAAATGATCTGGACAATCATGCAAGAGTCCGCAACTACAAAAAGTTCGAGAGGGCTAGGAGAGAAGTCCCCACACATCCTAGCATCCCACGCACTCTCACTGCTTCACCATCCTCCTCCTTACTCCGATGCAGGCAGTCCGTCGCCTTGCACCTACCAACGACTGAGAGAGTTGTCACCCCGCCTAGCCCGAGTGAGTACGCCGGGTTCGCCCGTGCTCCACAGTCCGTCGCAGCCGCATGTCAACCCCGAACGCTCGCAAGCAGCTCCTTGGATCGCCCAACTCCGAACTCACCTCCTCATATGCTCCTACTCGTTAGCCGATCCTCTTGATCGCGCTAACCTTCCCAAGTTTGGATTAGAGAGCGATTAAGTTGCGCTTGGGAAACTTATAGCAATTAGCATTTGCGCGAGATAGCCGGGATTACGCTAAGGTAGGGGGAGAGAGAAAAGGAAGGAGGTGACTAATATCGACATTGCCTGGGCCGCGGCACCGGGGGCATGGCCACTCTCCTCGCATCGATCCGGTCATGCACCACTTTGGCCAATGAGATGAAGAGGAAGAAGCCTCATGTTTCAGCGCGAAGAGAAACCAAGAGGGAGAAGATTACAGTTACACCCGTACTCGCCAAGAAAGGAACAAGAGAAAATTACAGTTGAGATTAGAATTAAGGCGCGGCAGGAGTAGAGTGCAGGTCAAAGCATTACAAAACGTATGCGAGGAAGGAGCATCGTACAGTTACGAAAAAAAAATACGATGTCCCCAAAATCCTAGTCTAATTAGAGTCCTAATTCTGAGCGCCCGCACGGTCTACTGCATTCCTTCCAAAGCGTTCAAGAACTCAAAACGGTTTCCCCGTGCGATGACCGTGCCAAAGTTCATGGCCCAAATTTCCCAAAAGAAAAAAGAAAAAAATGCGTCAACCGTTATTCCCGCGCTCGCTGAGGCGCATCCTGGCTACCAACCGCTGCAGGACCAAACTCTCACAAAACAAAGAGGAAAGGAAAGAAAAAGAATGGGGATGCTTATGCAATTTGATTAAGCCCATCTCCTCCCCCCCCCCCCCCCTCCAAAGTGCAATCGCGCAGAAAATTGCATATATCGGAAGATAGATCGTCAGATATGTGACACCCAGGGGGTTCCAATCTTATGCAAGGTCGTGCTTGCATGCATCATGCTTGTGGATATGGGGAGAAGAAGAGGAAGAAGAAGGAGAAGGAGAAGGATACCATCATGCCACAATGCAGTTGTAAAGGTGTCATTGTCTTCCGGGTGACATTATCATGGACACGCGTTCCCCCATTGCTCGATCCCCGTCACTTTTCGACTCCACCTTGCTACGATCATCGTGATTGTTGCTGCTGCCTTGGCGAATATGGCACTCTCAGAAGGGAGGGTGGAGGTGAGATTGGGGGAGCCGCGGGAGCGGGGAAAGAAATCGTGCCAATGATCGTACTCCAATGGGAATGTCAACAACATAGCGCACCAATCGATGGACGCGAGGGAAGCGATGATTACGATTGGGGAGGGAGGTGAGGTAGTTTGGGTAGAGTGTGCAAAGAGTACGTAGGATGGCCGTGCAAAACTGTTCGTGGTCGTCACATGTGGGGATTGTCCCCGTAATCATGCAATATACTTCAACATTATTGAAGTTTCGCCACACCACATTGAAAAGGAGAATGTAGAGGTAGAAAGAGGAGACGAGGGAGTGGGTGGTCAGGTGAGGGAATATGGTACAAATGAGATGGGTAGAGTAAAATTGATAGAACAAGGTAGGGGAGAAAGGGTGCTAAGTAGCGGGGAATGGCAGGCGACCTTCAACCTAGAGGAAGGTAAGGTAGTCTAGGGGATGGCGGGATAATGACCGGGAACGTTGCCCGATTGCCAGCATCTCGACATATGCGAACTGCGATGCGGGCATCGGGAGGGGGAGAGGGACTTCGAGCTCACCTTCTGCTGCATTCCACTCCTGCAGCACCGCCATCGTGTTTTTCCTATTTCGTAGGCGGCTCAGGATCCCTTGTGGGGTCGTCGGGTGCCGACTGATCAATAGGCCGCTTTCTTTTTGCTTGCTCTTTCGCTCGTTCTTCGACTTCTTTTGTTGCGGCGCGTTCCTCCCTCAATTCCTCCTCCGAGTGCTCATTATAATAAGGATCACTAAATTCCCCCTCAGTACTTTCCTTTGCTTCCGTCTTGGAGGTGATTACGACCAATGATCTGACCACTTCCCATAAATACAGATCGATAACCTCCTCAGGGTCTGGGTACTTGTCTGCAAATGGATAATAGTAGTTCTCATCGTCGTACTCGGAGCAACGCGTCTACAACAGCTGTGGCGTCAGTGGCCATTCCAGCGCGAGACTCTAATCACTGCACGAGATGATATCCAGGGGCGGATCGACGAGGAGTTGTGTGAGGAACACCAACAATTCTCCCATAATTAGTCCAAGATGGTCGGCTCCCACCGATCCGAACAAGATCCCCAACAACTCTCCCTTTATGGTTGTTCTCCACGCCTGGATGGTCAACAACTCGACCTCATCGTTAGGGATCTCCTTCTTATCCACCTCGTCGGACTGCTGAGACCAATGAAACACAATCTGTACCAGATAGAAACTAATCCACCTCGTCGGACTGCTGAGACCAATGAAACATAATCTGTACCAGACAAAAGCTAAGTGCCACGTAGGCCTCTAATCACTTGGCCCACCTTGCCTCATCCACAATGGGCATTGGTATCGCCTCAACCTGGAAGGATAGATGCAGATGGACAGGGGAATGTCAAAAGAGGGGGAAGTTCGACGACAGACTGAACGTGGAGAACTGGTGCTGGTTCATCGGGGATGTATGAAGGGGACAAGCTCAGGGAGAATTAGCTCTGAATCCGTATGGTGCACCCATACCCAATGTACATCGATGCTGTCCGTTTGGACGATCTGATCCCCTGGGCGTGTGAGCCTCTGCCTCCATGTGTCTGCCAATTCTCCTGCCCAAGCCCGCAGTTGATTGAACGCGCTTGTATGAAGGTCTTCCTCGAGCGAGGCAAGATCCCGGCTGAAGGAGACGATCACCGTGATGTGGCTGACTCCTGGGGTAGAAAGCCGCAAAAAAGTCAATGCCTCGGCCAATATCCTCCCTTGATTCTCGTTATGGGCAAATCCAAACTCGGTTGCTGATTGTACCCTAGCCGTATTGAACAACTGCACGAATCGAAGCAGGTCTGGGCTGCGTCGTGGATGATGCACCTGCCGAATAGACGAGATAAAGCCCCGTGGCATCAACACGCGTCAACTAATTACTTGCTCCGACGCAAAAATTATGGCGATGGCGGGGAAGGAGAGGGTGAGGTTCTCAGAGAGAGAGAAAGAAGAGATTCAGGCTCCTCAATGTCCCACTCGGAGGTCAGGGGCGAGTCAGGAGGTAAGGTAGAAGGGAAGGTAGACAAGGACGAAGATATGACACGGGGCGGATGATAGGTCGTGTTGATCGGCTGCCCGAGACTTCGGGAGCGAGTCGCACCTTGTTCACCCCGTTAGGACCAAGCTTGACTACGAGGAACCGACCAAAAAATAGTGGCGCCAACTTTCCTTGACGAACACATTTCCTCACCTGCATGATGTTCCCTAACTGGGGCCGAGGCCTACTAGTGTTTTCGTTCCTAGCTTCGTAATTTCAGACCTATCGGCCCTGGGCCAGTTTGATTATCCGCTGTTTTTTCCGGGCTAACTTATGAGGGTTCGTTCCATCAATTCTAAGTGCCGTTTGACTTTTTCCTTAGCCGTCGTCCTCATAGATTGTCGATCCAATGTCGTTTCATCTCTTAGGCTCGGTAGAAAAACGCAGGTCAGTCCATTGATTTGTAGTTGGAATGGGAACAAACCTGTGGACTCGTGGGGTGTCCCTCGATGGATGGCTAGGATGTGATCTACAATGTCGGGCCAGGGCCTTGTGTCTCTAGCCGCCATATTTCGTCGTAGAGCGGTCTTGATTACTCAGTTCGTATTTTCTACAAGGTCATTCGATTAAGACATCTGGGGTGCACTGTTCCGAATGGAGACCTCATGTACGACTAGACTCCTCATAGCTTCCCCCAGAAATTCTGCATCATTTTCCGTTAAGATCTCCTCGATATCCTGATGCATTCCGAGGAATCAATTGACGTATCGCATAATTTTCGTTGTCCGTCTCGTCGTATATGGGTAGGTCTCGATCCATTTACATAAATAGTCTACAAACACGAGTAGGATTGAATATTCGCAAATATTAGGACCTGGGGGGATAGCAATATCCGTTGTATCCATGCTAACCCTCTGAAATGGTCGTTCGACTACAGTTGACACGATGGATCTTGGCGGCTGAATCGGCCCCTTGTCAGCCGAGCAAACCAAACAATTCTTGACGATGAATTTAACATCGTCCCGAATATTAGACCAATATCACTCGTTTTTGTCAACAGCCAACTCCATGATTTAGACAACAAAATGAGCGGTCGTCTCCTCATAGGATGACTTAACCCAGTTGTATCGCATGAACGGGGGCAGTCTGACCATCCAAATGCCGCTTCCATCAGTCTTCCCCTTTTCTAATCTCCCTTCGTTCCATTTGTAATCTCGTGCCCTCTCATTGACTCGTATGCAATCTTCCTTCGAATACTCATGGGGAGGGTTTTCTACGACTGTTGATATAAAAACAACATTTGTTCAAACCTCGGCACGCCTAAACTTTCACGTCTTTTCCAGTCCTTCTGTGGTGGATTCGAGGAATCGAGCTTCCATTGAAATTTTATCGGTTCGGCATAAGGGAGAAAACAACGACTTTTTAGGGTTTCTATGTTGGATACATGATCCATAAGCTCTCGAGACACATTTATCGCAGTCTACCCAATCGATGTACCCGGCTCCGTGTAGATGTATAAGAACATAATAAACTGACGATACAACTTCACAAAAATAACAAAATTTGTTGGGTAAAAGGAGGAAAGAAGAGGAAGCAGGGGAGAGAGGGTCCCATCATTATTTTCCGTTTTTTACCGCCATGAGGCCACGTGTCCCTTTCTTGCAGGCCGAGGGAGAATCTTCACTCCTTCGTAAGCTGGTCCCCTGAGACACTCCGGATCCTTCCACAAGACGATCTCTTCACCTTCGGGTACCGCGCGTGATCGATGTAACCTTGTCAATCCGTCGGCGTTCCCGTAACTTTTTGTCTTCCTGTCGACAATCTCGAAGTTGTATTCTTGTAGCCTCACCACCCAACGCCCAATCATGACCGTGTAATTGGTAAGCTTCTTGAGGGCTAGAACAGGTTCGTGATTGATAATTAACAGAAACTTCTGTCCGTACAAGTACGGGTGAACGTGTTGAATCCCCCAGGCCACTGCCTAGCACTCTCCCTGAGGTGCCAAGTTGTTACGCTGTTCATCGGACACCGTCCGGAATGCATACTCGATAACGTGTTCCTTGCCGTCTTTCCCCTTCTACGCCAAGATATCAGAGATAGCTTCCTGTTGCCAATCAGTGATAAGTATGAACTGTTTACCCAAGTCGGGCCAGAGGCCAAGACCTTTTTCAATAGAGAAAATGCTTGCTCGCACCCTGCGTCCCACTACATCGACTGGTCCTTCCGCAGAAGATTTGTCAGGGGCCGTGCGATCGCCGCGAAGTTCTGGATAAATCGACAATAGTACGAGGCCAACCCCAAAAAAGCCAGACCTGTATTAGTGATATGGACGTGGGCGCATCCCGAAATACCTCAATTTTCTGTGGGTCTGGTCTCATACCACCATGTGTCACAATGTAGCTGAGAAATGAGATCTTCGAAAGGAAAAACTTGCTTTTCTTAAGGGGGATTTTGAACCCAACATTTCTCAAGGCTCTAAACGTCCACTCCACGTGCTGAGCACGTCCGTGAAATGAATCAGGATACACCAAAATGTCGTTCATGTACACAATGACACAAAAGTTTATGATGCCCTGCGTCAGCCGCGTCTTGTTAACAAAATTCTGGAAGGTGACGTTCATCTTTCTCTGAAAGGTTGCAGGTGCGTCGCAAATGCGCATAGGGTAACGAATCCATTGCCATGTCCCCTTAAATAAAACGAATGTCGTTTTTGGCCTATCCCCCTCCTTTACCAGGATATGGTGGAACCCGTGGCGAATATCAAACTTGCTAAAATAACTGGCACATCCAATCGCATCCAACAAATCATCAATCGTGGGCAGAGGATACACATCCTTGATCGTGATGTCCTTCAATTTTTGATAATCAATGCAAATATGGATTGACCCGCTCTTTTTCGGGACTAATACTACCGGAAAGGACTAGGGACCCGAGGTTGGTTCGGTCCAACCATTCACTTCAAACTCTTTGATCCACTCGAACGCCATTTTTCTTTCAGCGAGGGAATACCGGTACGGATTGCAGTGAATGGGCGGATGATTTCCCGTTTGTATCTCATGCTGAATTACTTGAGACAACCCAATATCCGCATCGCTAACACTAATCGCCCCTTGGTATGCCCTCAAAATATCGACAATCATCTGGTGAATGTCATCTGGTACATAGTTGGGCACGTGTAAGGCGTAGGGTTGTCCGTTGATCACGACTTCCTTTTGCTTCGTGTGAGTCGGTTTCGAATTCTGGGGCGGGGAAGATGAAATGAACGAATTGTCTGATCGCCAGGAGAACACAATGACAATCATTTGTGCGCCGGCCTCTGTGATCGCCATGTGTTCTTCTGGGTAATTCCATCCTCCGCGTCCCGAGGGTCCACGACGTTTTCAGTGATTTTAATCATGATTTCGAACGGGGAGGCATCGAAACCGCTCAAAGGTTTCCAGAGTTTGTGCTTCAGCACGTTGATGGAGCATGCGTACTTCTCTCCCTACTTTGAGTAGTGATCAGAGGGGAAGTTTCGTGACGTCACAAAAGGATTTTTTGTCTAGATAACGAGGCAACAATGGGCTAGTTACGTCATATAAGGTTCGAGGGGGTTCCAAAAAATCTGGCAACCTTGAAATTTGCACGAGCGACTCTCCCATAACCAACGTACTTGTGCACCAAATCCCTTTTGGAATCGCATTAGTTTTCATTATCACGAACATCTTGACTGTCTTTAGGCAGATCGGGTGGCGCAGTATCCTGCACGTCAGCTCATAAACAACCTTAACCTCGTTGGGGTCTTCCTCACTCTCAGAATCAGTATGAGACAAGGCAGTGCACCCATGGTCTTCATCCTCCGCTTGGTCAAATTCGTTCGTCAATTCGTCCGACAAGATCGTCCGAATGCATTCCGTGATGTCCGCGGGAGTATTTCGGGGTTTGTTGGAGACCACCCGGAGGGTGAGGTGCATTGGGACACTATATGGTTTCCCTCCCGTGTTCTCAAGGATCACGACCCGCCGTTCGAAATCCAGACTAGCTTGCAACACATTGAGGGAAGGCAATCCAATAAGCACGTCATAAGAGGTCATGTTGATGACTATTACATCCCCAAGGGCGTGAACTTTCCCTATCCGGAAGGCAGCGTCCGTTGTCCGTCCTGCTGCTCTAATCCTTCCTTCGTCGAATGAAATGAGGTGGTCACCCTCGGGGATTGGGATTATATATTTCTTCCTCCCCGCCCGTTCGACTAGTCGAAGTCATATGGCTAGCACAATCGCTCCTGAGTCGATCGCAGCGCTGTACGACATTCCCCATACTTCCACATCACATTTCGTGAACTTCAACGGGATGGGTTTGATGCGCAAGAAGTGATCGTCTTTTTGAATTACCCCTATATGTAAAGGTTCCAAGGTGCTCGCTATGTCTGACTTCAGTTCTTTGGGAATAACTTTTCCTTAAATGATCGCGAGTTTTGTGAGAGTAAAACGGTTTCTGTTGGCCTTACAATGCTGTAACATACGATCATTTGCTTGTTTTGAAATAGACAACTTGAAGAGATGTCCGATCTGGAGGGGGATACGATGATCCATTGCTCTAACTCTATCGAGCACATCGCTCTCTCCGGTGACAAAGGTCGGTCTACCTGATTCCATCTCACTAGGCGAAGGCCTTCATTCCGAAATTTCTTGTTCGTCGGCCGGTTGAACGACTCCTATCGTTCCCAATCTCGGGTATCCCCGCATGAGGTATTGATCGAGGGGAATGGGCTCAACAACCTCATCCATGGTGGTGGTCGCGACCACCACCCCATGTGTTTCTTCCACCATCGTCCCAACTTATCCAGGTCCATTTGCTATGGGCGCTGCCATAGCGGGAGCTGCTCCTATCTGAGCCTGAGGGGATCAGTGGGGACACTCCCGTGCTATATGCCCACGTTGATGACACGTGTAGCAACCGTCTGTTCTTATGGCAGCCGCTGCAGCGGGTCCTCCCGTCGCTTGTGCATGTTGGGTTCCTACGGGAAATGTCGTGGCTCAGACGGTAATAGGGCGCATTGAGTGCATCAAAATTTCCATGCAGGTGTTATACTCCCGCTGCTTTTTCGTACTCCTGTATTAAGTTCACCAAGGTTCGTGTAAGTTCTAGTATCTTGCTCGATGCGTTCACCTTCGTTTTCACGGGTGCTAGGGGCATTGGGGGAGTGGTTGGCGATGGAACAACGTTCAAACGGGGGAGAGTTATTTTGACTACCACCTGTTCCAGGCAAGTGACCGATCTTGAGACAAAACCCATATTTTCAAACTTATCCTGGAGCGCGGCCAGTTCTACTTTAGCTGGTCTGAGCTAGTTCTGTGGAATCGCCTTTTTTGACGTGATCTTCCCCTTCCAGGAAGCTAGTGGCGAATTTCTTTTCCATCTCCTCTGCCACATTCATGATTTGCTGCATGGTGTGGGTAATGGGCGAAAACTGTTTCTGCAACTTGACCCTCATCGCCCGATTCTTGGGGCCGTCAATAAACAGATCTCGTCCTACCTTTTCGTCTCGCTCGGACTTAACAAACAATCGATAAAATTGACTACGATACTCTACGATAGATTCGAGGGGTTTTTGCACCCGATCTTTGATCATAAAGAACACCTATTTTGGGTGGATGTAATTAAGCCGATGCAAGAAATCATTTTTGAAAGTCGGGAGATCCACCCAAACGTAAGTGATAAACGAGTCGTGTGTGTCTCCACCTAATCGGGCTGGGATCTTAATCTAGGCCTCATTGTCGTCGTATTGCTGCGCTCGGAGGGTGGCTAGCCATCTCCTGCCAGGTGATGCGCTGGATCAAACAGATATAGATTGGGGGGGGGGGGGGGGGGGGG